>JBBBDQ010029945.1:0-29733 GCA_037127315.1 Ascarosepion bandense
TATATATATATACACACACACACACACACGAATAATGGATATCCAGCCTAGACAATATATATTTTCCATTGTAGTACATCATATCACACAATGTCAAACTTGGATAACTTGGATATATCAAAAAATATATATATTAATATATTTCTATTATAGTCATCCGCAGACAGATCTGTTTTGCTGTATCACAGCTCATCAGTACGGCTTAGACTCCGATTGCTTCCTAACTCAGGATTGAAACCCAACCAAATCGGCGTCAGTCGGCGATTCTACTCCTAGGCCATGAGCATCCAGTAGAAGAAGGCAGGCTTTTTTAGCGCGTATAAACATGCACAATAGCTAGAGTGCTCCAATTCATTATTGAATGAGCGATGCGTATATGCCGAAGTAGCTACTGTTTACAAAGTCTCCCACTCTTCCAGAGTGCTCAATCAGGGTGTGAGAGCATTATATTTCTATAGATAATATGCTTTTACTATTAATATCCAACCAACCTTAGCAATTCATACATTTTGCAATGTAGATAATCATTTTGCAACCATGGTCATACTGCTTATATAATATAATTTTTCAATACATAATATATTTTTAATAATAATCATTCAGCATAGAAATTCATATATATTTTTTAATTTACACAAGTGTCAATCATGACTATCTAGCTTATATGATACTATTATATTTCAATATAACTTGTGTTAATAATGGATATCTAGCCTAGGCAAATTATGTTTTTCATTGTAGATGATCATTAAGCAAACTTATCTAGTCTATTACATTTTACAATATTTCAGTCTATAATACAGTTTTACTATTAATGGCCATCAAGCCTAGGCAATTCATATATATTTTTCAATGTAGAACTTCATTTCTCAATCATGGCCAACCAGCCTATATATCTCAATATATAATATATCTTTTACTAATAATGGACATCAAGTCCAGTAAATTTATATATATTTTTCAATGTAGTACATCACTTTTCAATCATGGCCAACAAGCCTATAACATACTATAATTTTTCAATATATATATATTTTTACTAATAATGGCTATACAGCATAGGCAATTTATATATATTTTTAATGTAGAACTTAATTTCTAAATCATTGCCAACCAGCCTATATCATAATATTACATCACAATCAATATATCACCAAACATATATTAATAATACCCTTCCAGCCTAAGCAATTCATATATAGTTTTCAATGTTCTCAATCATGACCAACCAGCCTATATCATTCTACTATAGTTCAATTTATAATATATTTTTAATGATAATGGCCATTCAGCTTAGGCAATTATGTATGTTTTTCTATAGAGAAAATAATTTCTTAATCATAACCATTCAGCCTATATCATGCTACTACATTTCAATATGTAATATCTCTTTTAATCAGTGTTTATCCGTAAATGTTTTTCAATGGAGGCAATAATTTCTCAATCATGGCCATCCAACCAAAATAATACTGCTATATAAGTATGCATGACATCTTTCATTATTAATAGCCATACATCCTTAGCAAATTCATATTTTTTTCAATGTAGAACATTATTTCTCAATCTTGGCCATACAGCATATATCATACTGCTATATTTCAATATATATCTTTTACTTATAATGGCCATCTAGACTTGGCAATTCATATGCTTTTCAATATACATCAATATTTATCTATAATGGCCATCCAGCCTATATCACACTACTGTATTTCAATATGTAATATATCTTTCACTAATTATGGCCATCCAGCTTTGGCAAGTCATATCTTTTGCAATGTAGAACTTCATTCCTCGATCATGCTTAACCAGCACATATCATACTATAATTTTTCAATATGTTATAATTCTATTACTAATAATTGCCATCCATATATAAGGAAATCATATATATTTTTTAATGTAAGTCATAATGTCTCAAACATGACTATCCAGCATATATCATGCTGCTATATCATAATAAAACTTATACTAATATTGGCCCTCCAACTGAGGCAATTTGTGTATATTTTTCAATGTAGTACATAATTTCTCAATCATTTTCAACCAGTCTATATATAATATAATATCCCATTATCTAATAATGGTCATCACTCAGTCTCTTATGCAAGTGGTGGATTTCCCTACACATTTCTCTAATAACCCTAATGGACCTGAATCACTGCTAGATCTGTTTCACTTCCATCCCTGACTCTTGTAATGCCAAGCAGCTCTGCCCTCTTGGAAACACTGACCATGCAGTGGTTTATGTTAACATCTACTTCCAATCCACCCAAGAACCTCAGACCAGCAAAATATATTACTGCTACTGAAGAGCAGACTGGGACTCATTCCATGATTTCCTGTGTGACATTCCTTAGAACAAAGTTTTTGGTCTTCCTGTTAAAGATCGTGCATCCGAGGTCTCCGCTTGGGTTAAGGCCGGCATCAATTCTTTCATTCCAGCCAGGAAGTTGCGACTTAAACCCCATTCATTCCCCTGGTTCTACCCTGCTTGCTCAGCCACTATTGCCAACCAAAATCACTTCTTCCAGCTTTATCTGAACACATTGGATCATAACAGGTGCTTTTTTGCCTCTGCTCATAATGAGTGCAAGAGGTTACTTAGGGAAGCTAAGCTGATGTTTGCTGACAGAATGAAGCAGCATTATAGCACCTCATAAGTTCAGCTCCAAAGACTACTGGCAGCTCTGTAAAAGTTTACTAAATAACAGTAAGCCCTTAATCCCCACTCTAATCAATGAATTTGAGATCCTCATATCTTCAGCAGACAAGGTTGAGTGTTTTGCTTGCAGATTCTCTACCAATGCAACACTAGATTCGTCTAGAGTATCTGTACTTGACATCCCACCTAAAACTGAGGACCAACTGAATGACATCCACATTACCCACTTACTGGTCTCTAACAATTTCAAAGCTTGACCCCCATAAAGTGAGTGGAGGTGTTGGAATCCCAATCATTGTCCTGAAGAAATGTGCTCCTGAACTCTCCTGTTCTCTCTGCTTCTTGCTTTCCTGCCTGCTGGAAGTCCTCCTATGTGGTTCCTATATTTAAGAATTCTGGAGAACCCTCAAACCCCTCTATTGCCCTATCAGCCTCCTACTGATTTTTGGTATAGTGTTTGAGGCCATTATCAATGTCGAGGTGGTTCAACATCTCACAGCCCACATTATCTTCTCTGACAAACAGTATGGTTTTCACTTCACCAGGTCTATTGCTGATATACTAACGACCATCACCAAGTATATATACCAGGCTCTTGATAAGAATAGTGAAGCTCAAGCTGTTGTCCTGGATATCTCCAAAGCATTTGACAGAGTCTGGCATGCTGACTTTCTATGCAAGCTGTGGGGCTATGGTATAAATGGATGATTATTTGATATAATCCAGTTATTCCTTTCAAATCGCATAATGAAGTTAGTATTGGACAAACATACCTCCCTATACTATCATACAGACGTGAGTTTCCCTTAAAGCTCTGTTCTAGGTCCTATGCATTTTCTGATCTTCATCAACGATCTCTCTGAAGTAATCAGATTCCAAGCAGGCATCTATGCTGATGACACCACTATTTACTCTTGCCTCAATCAATCTGCTGAGGCTGACAAAGTGAACCTCGCTGCTGAGCTTGAAAAGGACCTCCAGTATGTAGTGAATTGAGGTAAGAAATGGCTTGTGAATTTTAATGCTTTCAAAATGAAGCTGCTGTCTGTTAACCACCACAGACAATCACTCCTACCCCTATTAGCATGGATCAGGCTAGTTTCCCTGAAAGCAAAACACTGTGTCTGCTTGGCTTAACTCTCTCAGCAGACCTCAAGTGGAATGACTACATCAAATCCATAACTATATCTGCTGCTAGGAAGGTTGGTTCACTGTGTAGGGCTAGGAAGTTTTTCCCATCTGAATCTATCCTGCACATATATAAATCTACCATCCACCCATGTCTTGAATACTGCTGCCACATCTGGTTGGGTGCCCCTGCTATTTACCTCAGGAGTTTTTGACAAAATCCAATGGAGAATCTGCAATGTGATCAATCCCGATTTGGTAGCTGAGCTGCAGTAACTTTCTCACTGGTGTAATGTGGCTTCCCTATGTCTCTTCTACAAATACTTTCACCACTTCTGCTTCGAGGAGCTTAGCTCCCTGGTACAACCTCTGCATGAATTTACTTGAGGTACTAGACTAGCAACTAGGTCCCATTCTTTTACTGTAAACCCAAATCAAATGTAACTGCAACTTCTACTCTAGCACTTCCCACCTGTGGAATTCCTTTCCGTATACTTGCTTTCCTGACAGCTACAATCACCAGGAATTTAAATCTAAGGTCAATTGTCATCTATCTCTCTGACTTGTATGTAGAACTTAATTTCCCAATCATGTTCTTCCAGCCTATATCATATGATTCCAATATATATTTGACTATTAATGGCCATCTAGCCATAGGAAATTTACCTGTATTTTTCAATATATAATGCCATTTCTACATCATTGACATCCTGCATGTATCATATAACCTCTCAAGATATATGTATTTTACTGATAATGGCCATCAAGACTAGTCAATACTTACATATTGTTAAATGTAGAAACTCATTTATTAATCATGGCCATCCATACTTTATTATGTTTTCTGATTTCAATTAACATGTTTTGAATAATAATTGTCATCCATTCTATACACTTCATAAATCTAAATTATAATTACACATCAATTCAAAACACACATCCAGTGACTTAGTTCTTTCAAGTCAATTGTATCAGCTAACCACATTTTAAAGTAGTTTAAATTTATTTATTGTTGAATTTGATTATATGAATGTGGGATTGCTCATAGGGACTAAAAATTTTAAGGACATTAAAATTTTTTTAGAAAATATAATATTAAGAATCTCCAAATATTACCTGACCAAAAAATTGAGCTAATGACAGTTGACGGCATATTCATCCATTAGTTATTTCTGTGAAATCAAATGTAACAGCTGACCACATTTTGAAGTAGAATCTCTACTCCTAAAAGCCATTGATTGTAGTCTATTTGTATCCTTTTCAATTCAAATCTTCCTATTTTCCAATAATGATCATCTGGCTATTGCTATTTCATTATGTTTCCATGAAAAATTTATATCTTATTCTTATGGCCATTATTCTCATACAATGATGGCTCATCAAAACAAAAAAAACAAAAAAACAAAAAACGAAAAAAAAAACACATTTTCAAGATCATTTTTTCCTTATCTACACTGTGCTTTGCTTCTATCTGAATTTCTGAATAGCATCTATTCCTTTTTTTATATGTCTTGTTTTCTGTGTTTCCAGTCTGAGTGAATAGTATATTTTTATTTTACAATTTCTACTGAAAAATATTTAAACCTCAGTTGAAATATATTATTTCTTCCATTTCTTAGAATTTGAAAAATGCATATTACCAAACTTTTTTTTGTGTTTAATTTTAAATACTACCAGCCTGCTTATACTGTGTGAATCTATTAAAAGGGTACATTTTCATTTATTATTCCTTGGTTATATGCTCTACGTTTCCTGAATTTCAGATAATAGAATATACATTTATTTCTTATAATTATAGTAAACCAAACTATCTCATTTTAAAATTTATGTAAGATCATTCAAACTATGCCACAATGCTCGTTTTATGGTCTTTATTAATTGCAGATTAGTCTGCTGATACTGCCTGAATATCTTCAGTTTGTAAAGTTGATGGCCTTTTCCCACATAAAACCAAATGATAGAAATTTTAATCTATACAGTTTGGTAGGTGTATTTTTGCTATAATCTATCACCCATCAATTACAATTCAGCTAAAAAGCAAAATTTCTGGTAGCAATATTATGTTAGATTTATAAGTGTTTATATGTTCAAAATAAGATATTACCTGTCACTAAAACTGTACACAAAAACTTCCTCCTTTTTGGTAAACAATTATTAAGGAATTGAAAATGATGCTTGGAAAATTTGATCATACAAAATCTGGAAATCAAACATTTACTTGTAAAATCAGGTCTTAAAAATTATGGACATGTCTCAAAAGGGGAATAAAAAGAATTAAAAATAATAGAAGAACCTTATGGAAATACTGATGGTAAATAAAAATTGAAATTAAAAGGGTAGGAGCAAAAGCAAGACCATTATAATAGCAATTTTTAAAAAAATAATATTGTATATATTTGCATATCATGTAATTTTGGAAGACCTAATGTTGAAGCAGTACATAAACTAATTTTTATATCTCATTTATGATGTAACCCCTTAAAGTTAGCCTCAAAATTAGATCTCCGAAAGTCACATGATATGTAGGTATATACAGTAATTTAAAAATAAGGAAATTTGTTCATAGAAATTTTAGTCTTTAAAAATTAATTAGAAATTTAAAGTGATGATTTTAAACTGTACACATTGGCTTTCAAAAATGCATTTTCGTCTTCTTACTGTCCATGTTTTGTTGGGTTTTTTTGCACATGTATCAATCATTTCTTTTTTCATGGATTGTCTCCTCTTTGTACATTAAATAATTTTTGTTTGCCAAAGCTCTTGTTAAAGTGCTTGAATGATTTTTTTCAAATATTAGGGTATTTGGTACTTTACTATCATTACATTATATTTTTTTATACATTAAAATTCTATTTAAAATAGGCTAATTGATCATCATCAATTATCAGTAAACTATAGCATATAATCAATCAGAAAACACATTGCACAAATATATCTACCAGGCCCTCGATAAGTCTAGCAAGGTTCATGCTGTTGTTCTGGATATCTCCGGGGCTTTTGATAGGGTTTGGCATGCTGGCCTTCTGTGCAAGCTATAGGACTATGGTATCACTGGATGCTTGCTTGAGTTGATCCAATCTTTCCTGCATATTGAAGGTCATCTTGAATGAGCATGCCTCCACATCCTAATGCTGGTGTCCCCCCGAATTCTATCCTAGGCCTGACGCTCTTTCTAATCTTCATAAATGATCTCCCAGACGTAATCAAATCACAAGTAGGCATCTACGCAGATGACACCACCATTTACACCTGCATAAGTAATAAATCCGGTGATGCGGGCAAACATAACCTTGCTGATAATCTTGAGAAGTACCTCCACTCAGTGGTGGACTGGGGTAAGAAGTGGCGCATAAATTTCAATGCTTCTAAAACGAAACTCCTATCTGTCAACCATTGCAGACAATCTCTCCTGCCACTCATAAGCATGGACCAAAAAGCAATACACTGCACTTCCTTGGCCTTACCCTATCTTCCAACCTCAAGTGGAATCATTAAATTGAATCAATAGCTAAATCCACTGCTAGGAAGGTTGGGTCACTGTGTTGGTCAAGGAAGTTTTTTCCACCTGAATCCATCATGCTCATATACAAATCAACGTCTGACTGTGCATGAAATAATGTTATCATATCTGGTCAAGCGCCACTGCTGTTTGTCTCAGTGTTCTCAACAGGCTCCAAAGGAGAATCTCTAATGTGACTCCAGCCACTTTCTCATTGATGGGATGTGGCTGCCCTCTGTCTCTTTTATAAATATTTCCATAGCTTCTGCTCTGACAAACTTAGGTCACTGGTGCTCCCTCCACAAGAATTTACTCAGGCAACAAGGTCCCACCTTTTACAGTTAGATCAACTAAATGCAGGTGACAATTCTACTCCAGCAGCTTCTTTTCTTGTGATTCCTGCCTGTGGAACTCCCTTCCATATACTTGCTTTCCTGACAGCTATAACCTCCAGGAATTTAAATGCAAAGTCAATTCCCATCTCTTATCCACTTAACTTCAGCCCTTTCTACATCACTTTATATATCTTGTTCTTTTGCTTTCTCTCTTTGCAACTGTCTTCACTCCTGTGTTCACATTCTTCTCTTGCTCTTTCTCTTTCATCCGCTGTAGCTGGTTTGTCTTTCTCTTCACTTTTCTCCTGCCTAAAACTTTAAATTTTATGTAGCCACCTGCACATCAGTGGTGGTACCACCTTGCTTGGGGTGAAATGATTAAAAAAATATTTATCTTGTTCAGAATTTGGATAGATGACTAAATATTAAAAGATATTTAAGATTCTTAAAAAACCAGTGTAGACTCATTCCATCGTTTATATTAGAAAGTAATTGATAGAATAACCTGGATCTTTTGGCTTCAGATTTGTGTACCTACCATTTATTATCAAAATAATAAAAATGATTGAAACCTTTACTTTTCTAAAAAGAAAAAAAAAATGAATTTATTTATTTCTTAGCAAACATATTGGCTAATCCTAACCATTTACTTTCCCTAAACTCAAGTTACTATTTTCAATGAGGAAAAGAAAAAAAATCTCTCTCTCTCATGACTTCCATACTTTAAAATTACATACAGATTTGTATGAAGACTGCTATAAAATAATGGTTAAATCTAGCATTATATTTAAATCATCAATTTAACATCTGCTGTGATGAAATAAGGATACAGTTTGCTGTTGTAAGTAAAACCTCCATTTTATAATCATTCCACCTATTCTTAAGTAAGGAACTAATTTTTCTCATTTTTGCTGTACAAAATGATTACATCATATTCAGACAAGGCAGATCAATATACATAAGAAAAATTATCCAGAGGAAATATAAAAGTTATGCGGTTCAGTCAACAGAATCTTTACAAAATATGAATAAACAAAAATTACAATAAATAATGTACACAATATTTATTTATGTGCAGAAGAAATTCACTTACCTTCACAAAGGCTGAGGATGCATGCCTGCTGATGACATTGGCTCCATGCTACAAATAAAAACTGGGGTAGATTCATTCCATCGTTTATATAAGAAAACAATTGATGGAATAATTTGGATCTTCTTGCTACAGATTAGTCTACCTACCTTTGAATGCATATATAAAGTTAGTCAGTAAACAAGATGGGAAAGGGAGCAGATGAAGTGGAAGAGTGAATTTGATGCTATTTGAACTTACAGCTCTGTGAATTTGTGACAGTTTGCTACAAGCTATTTTGGTGCTTAGATTCCATCATGTGATGACATCATAATTTTCTGGAATGGTGCTTCTGCACTTCTGTCAGAGCTTACCATGCTTTCCTCATAGACATGCAAGCCCAACTGGTTTCTAAACACTCTGGATTCTTACACATTAGGCCAAACCTTGCAAAATGCTTCTTCATACATATTGCCAACACTATATCTTCAATAATATAGATGCTATCTATATGTCACTTCATTGATAGGATTATCCTTTAAATTTATTACAACCATGATGGATCTCAATATGAATGGTGCCACAATAAGTCCAAATCCTAGATGAGTGAGACAGTATATTTTGTCTTTTACCACCACTGTTTGAAACAGCCACAATGACTTGATATGTACCTGTAATTAGGTATAGATGTCACCCACTACAGGGGCAAACATTTCCTCACTCTTATTGATTGTTGCCCTCACCTGATTTGCAGTTTGTCAACTACTGCTTCAACAATACTCCATAAGCGTTATTCACCAACTGGAAGCAATATTTTCAAGTGAGGTCCACCTGAGGAGATTCTCACAGACATCATTGCTTCCTGTAGTAGACAAGTCTAGCAGTTTTTAGATGAGTTTAGTGTTTGCCTTCAGCTATGATGTGCAGATGTACCATCAGGGAATTGCATAGCAGAGGCGTGCCATCAGAGTGTGAAGAGGATTGAATACCAGAAGAAATGTAGTGTAATGGTAGCAGTCTACTGGTACAATGTTGTACCAAAAGACAATATTTCAAGCACAACTGCAACAGCCAGCACTAGAAAAGTAGCCCATTATGGGTGTAATCAGTAGGCATTCAGTAATAGTGGATAGAATTCACACCATGTATCTTAATTTTGCAGCAATTTGGACTTAATTGAATTTGTGACACTTTACTACAATTTCAGGAAATATTAAAAAGAAAATGTACTTACCTAATACAAAATCTGGTGATTGACCTTGATCTTGTACAAAGTCTTTTTGTCTGGTGATGTTTTGCTGTTTCTTAAAGTCTGTTAAGTATTAACAATACTGCAGTGAAAAAAAAATGAAAAGTTACAATGGCAACTATCCAATTCTGTAACAAAATTAAAAAATGTAAACAGGTGAACTTCTAAAAGAAAAAAGTTTCACAAAAGAATTTTGTTTTTATTAAGCTATAGGCATTTTTATAACTCATTCTCTTTTTTTTTGCTAATGTTTGAAGGTACATGTCAGATTCATAATGATAACAAAATCCGAGCATCACACATCTTTTTACAAGGCAATTAAAAAGCATCCACATAATTCATACGCAAATTAAAGTCTTTTTCATGTAACAGTTAGCTTATAAACTTTACTGCAAAACAATACCAATCCAGACGTCTTTGTAACTAAAATGGATACTTTTCTCCTTTTTGTAACCAATCAAAATTTATTGACAAACCTACCATCAGAGCCTCTTCTGAGCATCTAAAACAAATACCATAAGTTACCTTTTTCATCAGAGAATTCAGTTGTTAACAGAACTCAACAACATCCATGTCACATGGATGTTGTTGAGTTCTACACTATCATTTTCGTTGAGTTTTACACTATCATTTTATTTGCTTTTACTGCATTGATTGATTCTCCTTATTCCGTTTTCCTCATTTATTGTCGGTAAAAAAGAAAGATCAAAGATACCACTTCTGTCCTCTTTTCTCATTGAAGAAATCTACTTTTTTGCTAACTACTATCACACATATATGAATTAATTTCACTTTCAACCTATTTGTTGAGAGAAAATGCACTCTAAAGCACACACTTGGATGAAATATTTTTCTTTGCAAACTTTCAACACTTATTTTCAAATCACTAAATAACATGCCAAATATACTTGTTAAATTTCAAGAACATTTTCATTAATTGTTCATGTTCGTTTAAGAGAAATTTATTTCAATGTCGATGGGCAAAGTCATGTTTGAGACATGGCTATTCACAAGCATAACCAACCTTGAACGACACATACATATGGCTAATTAGATGTTCCTTTGGTCAACTTTTATCGACTGTTTCATTTGAAATAAACCCCTCAGTCTATGAACTTGTAAAAATTGGAATGAAATAATTATTTTCAATATCCCCACCTTGATAAGAAGGACTGAAGGTCAATTTGTAGGAATAGATGAAACGAAATGCTTCTATACTGCGCCGTAATATGCAGAAGTGGGGGGGGCAGAGGGTGCGATTCACCTCCCCCCGCATCCATTTTGTGAGGACATCTAGAGTGAAATAAAAAGTTTCTGAAATTTAAAAAAATGTCTTAACTTCGTTGTACAAACGCCTTACAGTCCTATAAGCTGGATTGAATGTGGATCCGTAGTTTTGTTAAGCGAGACTCGAATAGGGCCCCTTAAAGGGAATACAATCAAGAAGTTGGCGCTGGACATTAAACTTTTGCATGTCATTGAAGTGAGTGAGGAGAGTATACGAGTATACCATCTCTTTTACAATACATTCAAATGATTCAATAAACAATTTTTAATTCTTCCTGTTATTGCTCTCTAGTCTAAATTTAATTCTATAACTCTAAGAATCAATAACATTATGTATTGGGATTTTTTTTCGTCAACATTCCAACCGCCAGTTTTATTTTTTATTAAAAAAAAAAAAAAAAAAAAATCAACTTTTATGTGAAATTTATGTTGTTTACCAGGTTCGTATTTGACGAAAAGTAATTTTTAGTTTACTTTACATGTTCTGAATTCCTTACCTCCAAAAACAGCGCAAACAACACTTTAAAATTTTTTAAAGGTATTAAAATTTAAAATTCTCAAGAATTTTAATTTTTTTCTTTCGAAGAAATTCAAATTTTAGAATAAAAATTTAACATTGAAAAAAAAACAAAACATTTTCTTTTACGACCAGATAGAAAACGCTAAATTATAAAACAGGACAAATTAACATTTTAACAATCGATACAAAAATGTTTTGCAATACTTAAGGAACATTCTTTGTAAAATTTTACGAATAATTATTTTTTGGAAGGACAATATTTTATCATTTAACTTTTACAGGAGCAAAACATTGTACTTACCTGTCACACTATGGTCATGGTCTTTTGCAGGAAGATTTTTTTCTTTTTCTCTTGCAACTTCTTTTAAACAATATATGACAACATTAGAGCAAAAAGAAAAGATAAAACTTTTAGATTATTCAACGAAAACTAGCGAACAGTTAAAAAGAAATTATATCTTCACTCCAAATCTAAAATGCTACTGAAAACAAACTGTAAAAATCAGACGACACAAAGGCGCGAATCCCAAATTTTAAACTCAATTTTTATTGGTCAGCTATTAACCAATCAACTGAGATGTTACAAATACTCTCAACGTGCAAAAGATTTGCATTTGATTCATTGAAAGGCGCATTTTTAATAATAATAATAATAATAATAATAATAATAATTATAATAATAATAATAATAATAATAATAATAATAATAATAATAATTAATTATTATTATTATTATTATTATTATTATTATTATTATTATTATTATTATTATATAAATAAAGTTCTAGTCCAACAGATAAAGTAATTAAATTAATTGAATTAATAATAAATATTTACAAGATTATATTGCAGATGTCATAGCTTGTGACAGTTTCCAATTTTTTTTAATGAGTCAATTAAAAGTTAAAACAGATTTTTTAAAGCGGAATTTTCCGTATGGTGTTGTTCACCGTTAATTTTTTAATATCGGTGTATATAGACAAACAGTGAAGATTAATTCAGGGAGATAAATAAATTTTAAAATAGTGTAGCGGATAAGAAATTAATTAAAACCAACCATTTTTACAAAAATTCACAACGATGTGTGAAATCCTGGTTTTTCCCAAATAGAAAAAGGATTGACCATGTGCTTAAAGAAAAAGTCGAAACCAGATTTCGCAAATAGGTGTTAAAATGATTTTTTTACCAATGGGGGCAACTTGCAAGACCAAAAAGGACTTCGCGAATAAGTGTGAAAAATCTAAATAACAAGAAAAGGACTTCATCAGCGTCAGTCAGTCAGAGAGTCAGATGGGAGTCGCGAGACAAAACATCTAAAATGTAACTTCAACTTCAAGCGACTCGGACATTGTCCTCTTTCTCTTTCTCCTTTATCCCTTTCAACAATTACTACTATGAACATTTCTACGAATTCTTGTTATTCCTTCTTTTAATAAATTTCTATTTTAACATTCAAAATGTATATTTTATTATTCCACTCTTCTACACTAATCCACACATTCCAACTGACAACCAACCTTCTGATGAAGAAAAACCTTCTGATATTACCGCATAAATCCTGTAAACTGTAGGGAGTTCAGTTAAATCTGACTCAAGGCCGAATCAAAGAAACATTAACCAACTCGCTACGCTACTGTAGCGGCCTAACTACTTTTTTTATTTGTTATGTAATAATGTTAGCTTCTCAATTCAATGTGTACCAAAAAGTGAACAAACAAGACGTAGGTAGACAAAATTTTAATTATAACAATAATCAGTTAAAGGGAGAGAACTTATTTTCACCCTTTTAATAATTAACTGGAGATGTATGAAACACTTTTTGTATGTGCTTAAGAAAATAATTTAAACAGTTCAAAGTTGATGAGTTGGAAAAATAGTTTGTAATTTGTTCCAGTTCAAAGTGATGAGTTGGAAAATAGTCTGTATGTCCAAATAATTGAAATAGTTCAAAGTGATGAGTTTGAAGAATAAACAGCAAGCAAGGTGTGTGTGATTAAGAATGTCAAAAATACTTGCGTTTCAGCCGATAAGTTGAAGTAATATAATTATTTACCAGGAGAAAAATATTGAATGCAAAAAGTTGTTATTGCAAAGTTTGAATATTTAATTTAGTTTCTCAGTCAGGTAAAGATGAAACCGGCTTATTTTCTTTTTAAAGAGTAGGCGAAAATATATATGCCTTAAAAGAAAAGTGGTTTTCTTTTTAACGAGTAGGCTAAAATATATATGTGCCTTAAAAGATAAGTGAGCTGGAAACAATAGGTCTGGTAGCTTCAAAATCTTCTTTCCAACTGAAGCTTCAAGAGCGGGAAGATTCCCGCTTTTTTGAAAGAGAGGCAAAATGCTGCTGCTGATGTAGAACGAACCAATGAAAAGTTTGGTTACAAAAAGAAGATGGTTTGATTTATTTTACAATTTTCCTTCTCGAACTTTTTATAAATATAGGTGATACGAAGGTATCGTAGAGAGCTCGACAAATACCCCCCACCAAGATTCTTAGTCCAAAAATAAGAATCTGAAAGAAAAAAAAGAGACAGAAAAGAAGAAAAAATATTACTTGACGAAATCAGTTTCAAGTTTAACAGGCCAATGGACCCGTCTTCCTGAACGAGTAGTTGAATGAGATTGAGCATCATATGACTTCTGCTGAGTAGGCACCGCTTCGGTCGGCGGAACAGGGGAAACATCAGACTTATGCAGGAATGCAGGCTTAAGACGATCTATTGCAATTTTGTCAGTGCGGCCATTAACCGAAACAGTAAAATATTTATCATTCCGCTGTAATACCTTATAAGGTCCAGAGTAAGTTGGTGTTAAGGGTTTACGCACTCCGTCTCGACGAATAAAAACAAATTCGCAAGACTGTAAAATCTGTGGTAAATAAACTGCACGATCGGTTGAGCGAGAAGGAGTGTAAGATAAGCTCGACATTCTCCTTTTTAAATCCTTTACAAAATCAGATGTAGGAGAAAAATTCTTAGGGTCAGAAATTAGCTGACCAGGTAGTGTAAGGGATGTACCAAAAACTAATTCAGCCGTCGAGCAACGTAAATCTTCTTTGACAATATTTCTCAAAGAGAGCATAACAAGGGGTAATTTATCAATCCATAGACGAGGGTCATTATTGTCAATAAGGGAGGATTTCAAAGACCTGTGAAATCTTTCCACAATACCATTTGCGGAAGGATGATAAGCGGAAGTACTTATTTGTTTAGCACCTAAAAGTATCAAGAATTCAGAAAATAATGCAGACTGAAATTGCGCGCCACGATCGGTAGTAACGACAGAGGGACATCCAAATATTGATATCCACTCTCTGAGGATAGTTTGGGCTATAATATCTGCTGTCACAGACCGTAAGGGAACAGCTACTGGCCACCTTGTAAACCGATCTATGATAGTTAAGAGATATTGAAAACCATCCACAGAGGGGAGAGGACCAACTAAGTCGATATGGATATGAGAAAATCTACCATCGGGTGGCGGAAAATTACCTATAGGGGACTTGGTATGCCTATGCACCTTGGATGTCTGACAGTGTAGGCACGACTGAACCCAAGTCTTAATATCTGAATTCATATTAGGCCAAACAAACCTGTCGGAAATAAGCTTGACGGAAGCTTTCCGACCAGGATGGGATAATGTATGAAAATGCTCGAAGAGGGATCTACGCATAGACTGCGGAACAAAAGGACGGGGGCGTCCCGTGCTGACATCACATGCAATAGTGGTAGTAGAGAAAGGGAGAGGATGCTGTTCGATCCAAAGAGATGAATCGGAAAGAAATTGATTCTCTACATTATCATTTTGTTGTTCCCGAGCCAGAGTCTCTAAATCCAAAGTATTTGAACAAATATTATGCAGCGTAGATCTCGAGAGTGTATCAGAAACTGTATTGTCATCTCCCTGGATGTATCTAATATCCGTGGTAAACTGGGAAATATAATCCAGGTGACGACAGTCTCGCGGATTGATTTTGTCGGCCTTGGAATGGATAGCATACGTAAGCGGTTTATGATCTGTAAAAACTACAAAATTCCGTCCTTCCAACAAGTGACGGTAATGTCGAATAGACATGTATATGGCCAACAATTCCCTAGAAAAGGTGCTATACCTCTTTTGGGCAGCCGACAGCTTATGAGAGAAGAAAGACAAAGGTTGCTTAGCTCCCTTGGTTGTTTGATGTAACACAGCTCCGACGGCATCAGACGAAGCGTCCGTTGTAAGGGAGAGAATAGAGTCCTTGTCATCAGAAATATACGTTAACTTCGTAAAGTTAACCAAGGCATTTTTAGCGTCATTAAATGACTGTAGTTGTTTATCCGTGAAAGATATGCTAGCATTTTTTTTCTTTTGGTTTTGAAGTAAATCAGTCAAAGGTGATAAAATGCTGGAGCAGTGAGGAATATATTGACGATAGTAATTAACGAGACCCAAAAAACGACGAAGTTGTCGAAGAGACTGTGGTTGAGGAAATTTGCTGATGGTCTCTACTTTAGTAGGCATCGGGGTGATGCCACTTTTATCCAAAATGTGTCCCAAGAATGTCAACTGAGAGGCAGCGAAAATACACTTCTCAGGGTTAATTTTTAAGCCGAAATGTTGTAGGCGATCAAAAACTTGTTTAACATGGGAGCGATGCGTAGCCATATCGCTGCTGGCGATGAGGACGTCGTCGATATAGGCGAAAGTAAAATCAAGACCACGCAATACTTCATCTATTAGTCGCTGAAACGATTGGGCAGCATTACGCAAACCGAACGGCATTCGCAGAAATTCGAACAACCCAAAAGGTGTGGTGATGGCTATCTTAGGAATGTCTTCAGGAGCCACGGGAATTTGATGGAAAGCATTTCGCAGATCCAGCTTAGTAAAAACACTGGCTCCTTGTACCGACGTCACAAAATCAAGTAAATTTGGTACTGGATAGCGGTCAGGAACAGTCTGAGCATTAAGTCTTCTGAAATCACCACAAGGACGCCATGTTCCAGGCTCCGATTTAGGGACCATATGTAATGGAGAAGCATAAGGGCTAGACGAAGGACGTATAATACCCAGGTCAATCATGTGCTGAAACTCACGCTTAGCTATTTTGTATTTATCAGGGTGCAGACGTCGAGGGTTTGAATGAACAGGAGGACCTTTTGTCTGTATGTGATGTTGTGCATAATGCTTTATAGGCTCTGTATAAGAAAAAGGTTTGACAAGATCTGGATAGCCACTTAATATTTCTTCTAATCCGGTAACGGAAGGCATGGCAGTACTGATGCCTAAAGAAGAAATATTCGATCTAGTGCCACGAACATGTATTTTTGTATTGTCGTCTAAAAGCGACCTAGATGCAAGGTTCACACTTAACTTGTAATGTGAAAGAAAATCTGCACCTAATATTGGAATTTTTACTTGTGCAATGGTAAAAATCCATGGGAAACTCCGTCGAAGACCTATATCAAGCGTTAAAGAGGCTTCGCCGTAGGTATTAATTTTAGTACCGTTAGCAGCCTGTAATGAAAAATCCGTTATTGGCCAGTACTTGGCGGGATAACACTTACTTGGGCACCGGTATCGACTAAAAAAGACATGCGTGATATTTTGTCATATATGAAAAATAGGCGGCAAATAGATTTACTGCTGGTGGTAGTAGCCGCGTTCATGGGCCACCAGCTAACTCGTTTCCCGCGTCTCCCGAACGCTGGGCGCCATTATCCGTAAAATATTTACACGGTTTGATACATTTTTTAGCATTGGACGCATACTTAAAGTGGTACCAGCAAAATTCACCATGTGGCCGTTCGCGGGAAAGTGATCTGTTACGTGACAGGCTTCTATTTTTAGTGCGGGACCTGCGTTCTAAGTTATCGACGCGCAGTGTGAGGGCGTCTATTTTTTTAATTAAAGCATCCACACTGGAAGAATTCACTGTAGTCGGGGTAAGAGAAAGGTTAGTTTGATGGACAGGCTGATTTTCCAATATTTTATCAGCCATGTCCGCTAATTCAGTTAGTTCGATTCTCTCTGAAATACTCGTTAATATTTGAGCTATCTGTGTGGGTAATTTGTCCATCCACAGCTTACGTAACACAGTGTCGGACATAGTGTTGCTCCCTAGCAGGGTCTTCATACGTCGCAGCAATTGCGACGGCTTATTGTCTAATAATTGTAGATTATTGAATAGTTCATGTAGACGTCTACTTTCAGACTCACCGGTCCTAGAAATAATTGTGTCACGAAGCAGATCGTAAGGTTTGTCTGCCGGTACTTGGTTCAGGAGGTCGACAATGTCGTTTGCTATCTCTGGTGGCAATTTTTCGATCACATATGCAAATTTGTCACGCTGTGACGTAATTTTTTGCACAGAATATGGCATCAAGCTGAGCGAACCAAACTTGAATGTTTGACCTGCTAAAAACGGGCAGGTTAAGGAGAATCGGACCCATTGCAGAGCTGTCTACCATTACGAATAGTTATCTTATCTTGTTCTACCAATATGTCCACATGTACACACAAAATTGAGAAGAGAGAGGAGTCACCAAAAAATTTAAAATACCCACGCCGGGATTACCAATTTGTATTGTAGTAGTAATTTCACACGTCGGGGTTTACCAATTTGTATTGGACCGGTAATTTCACACGTCGGGGTCATCCATTTTGTATTGGACCGGTAATTTCACACGTCGGGGTCATCCAATTTGTAGCGGCCTAACTACTTTTTTTTATTTGTTATGTAATAATGTTAGCTTCTCAATTCAATGTGTACCAAAAAGTGAACAAACAAGACGTAGGTAGACAAAATTTTAATTATAACAATAATCAGTTAAAGGGAGAGAACTTATTTTCACCCTTTTAATAATTAACTGGAGATGTATGAAACACTTTTTGTATGTGCTTAAGAAAATAATTTAAACAGTTCAAAGTTGATGAGTTGGAAAAATAGTTTGTAATTTGTTCCAGTTCAAAGTGATGAGTTGGAAAATAGTCTGTATGTCCAAATAATTGAAATAGTTCAAAGTGATGAGTTTGAAGAATGAACAGCAAGCAAGGTGTGTGTGATTAAGAATGTCAAAAATACTTGCGTTTCAGCCGATAAGTTGAAGTAATATAATTATTTACCAGGAGAAAAATATTGAATGCAAAAAGTTGTTATTGCAAAGTTTGAATATTTAATTTAGTTTCTCAGTCAGGTAAAGATGAAACCGGCTTATTTTCTTTTTAAAGAGTAGGCGAAAATATATATGCCTTAAAAGAAAAGTGGTTTTCTTTTTAACGAGTAGGCTAAAATATATATGTGCCTTAAAAGATAAGTGAGCTGGAAACAATAGGTCTGGTAGCTTCAAAATCTTCTTTCCAACTGAAGCTTCAAGAGCGGGAAGATTCCCGCTTTTTTGAAAGAGAGGCAAAATGCTGCTGCTGATGCAGAACGAACCAATGAAAAGTTTGGTTACAAAAAGAAGATGGTTTGATTTATTTTACAATTTTCCTTCTCGAACTTTTTATAAATATAGGTGATACGAGGGTATCGTAGAGAGCTCGACACTACAATAGCAATTAAGAAAAATCTTATTTGTTGTAACAGATTTAACCAAATATTTTAAACTTGTTTCAGTTGTTTAAATATTCTAGTTTATATAATTTAGTATTTTACAACCTTTTTACAATACATTACAAGGATTTGCGGTTTACGCTACGGCCTTCTTCAGGTGCTAGAAATTTCGAACCCAACCCTTTATTACAATCACTGGAGTATATCATTCTCATTCCATGTGCGTAATAAAGGTTTCGGTTCGAAATTCCTAGCAACTGAAGAAGGCCGTAATGTACAATGGCCGAAACGTAATAAAGATGAGGACAATGTAAATAGTGTGCATCAGTCAGTTATGCAGATTTTTTTCACGCCCACTTACAAGCATTTAATTGATCCTAAGACACTGGCTAATTTACATGACCGTGTATGGCACGGGCGATTTTGTACTTCTTTCGTCGGGAAGATAGACCATGTCTACTACAGTTATAAAAAAAAAAATATTTTTTCTTATCTTTCAAATTTGAGATCCTAAAACTCACAACGTTCAAGACCATTTGTTAAGCTCACTGTACATATTACTTTTAAAATTTTATATACTTTTGTTATTAAATTACATTGATTTTTCATTGAACCATTTAATTCAGCAAAAGGTTTAATAGTATAGACGATGTTCAGATAATAAATGAGTAAATGTCAGGTTTTTACTAACAATGCCATTATTTTATTGTTGTTGTTGACTCCATAAGGTTACATCTTTTATTGTTTGTGAATGTTCATTATGATATATGTTTTGCGGTATTCAGATTATAAAGGGTTTTTCTTCCGTGCATATGTATATTTATGTGAATATAGCATATTTGTATTTTCATGTGTGTGGAATCCATCTGGCAAGTTTTATTAAAAAGCAGTTACGACAATTTACTCCTCGCATAACATGTGAGTGAAGAAAAAAGTTCCAGCGACATTATTTTAATCGCACGTAATAATATTTAAAGATCTGTGCAAACTAAACGCCATAATGTTCAGACGGATATTTCTAATAACCATTGTTGATAGGAATTTTTAATCGTAGGCACTTGGGAACACGTTAAAATAAATAATTGCGTGCGAAATTTTAACAAGTGTTTGTGAACCACCTCTGCGAGTATTCAATGGAAGAAACCTAGCGAGAATTTCAGTTCGGTCGGGATCCAAACGTCCGTGCAAGATGTCATGTTATAGAAACAAGCACAATCGTCCACTTCATTTGCCATGCGGCGCGAACCTGAATCTTCAAGTGAGAAATCTTCTTTTGAACTAGTTGCTCTGTCGCTCAATACGGAACGCTGAAGTTAAGTATATATAACTTATATATATATATTATATATATATTATTCGTTCAACTAACTCACTCACATTCTTAGTCTTGACATATTTTATTTGTTCAGTTCTCACTCACACATCCATTTCAATTGACATTTACCACATAATATCAAAGGAATATTAATTTATGTTATGGTGCCCTATCTACAGGGGGATGCACTCTTCATCCTGCTATAAATACTAACCGGCGTGACTTCCGGGGACGCAGCTGTGAGGGTCGAGACGCAGCATAACTATACCGTTTGGACTTACACCTCTATTTTGCTGATTACTAACACTTATGATTGTATATATGTTTTGTTATTCTAATACACTGTTTGAACTTACATTCCTGTTTCCGTGTCTTTCTTCCTGGCTCAACCAGGCCACAACAACTCGTGACGATGTTTCGCCACAACAATTTAATAATTTCTCCACCATTCGAACTGTTCTTAAAACAAAACACATTTGCGGCAGATTTATTGTGAAAGGCATTCACACTTAACTTTCGTAAACATACTATAGCGGTTGCTATGATTTTCTTACCCACATTCGGCCCATGTCATTTACTCGTCTGCGATTGGGTAATAAATCACTACTGTTCTTGTATAGGACAATTTAGCAGTCGCAGTCACCTTTAATCTTTCGGCTCTGAAGCAACTCTTTCATATGTGTGTGGTGATTGGTTAATTTTTAGCCAATCACATTTTTTATGTAAACAAAGTTTTTCCCTCGCTTACTGTTTGATCCACTCTCTGTCCTTATAAGCAGCAACCTTTCGCAAGTTAAGCAGTAGACTAACAGGCTGGCTAAAGGACACGACGTAAGTCTCTTTCTACTCATACCTTACCTAACGCACACACAGGCACAGAACTTTGTCTTCTGTCTGAACATTTTCACCAAGAACCTTTGGACTTTGAACTCTTGGCCAAAATTTGTGTTACTTACCAGTACATTCAAAATAATTGTATTTTTCATGTTATTTGTTCTTACATGAACATCTTTCTAACAATTATAACAAATCTTTTCAGCGCAAGAAAAAAACTTCTTTCATTTTACTTTGGTCAACAAACAGTTACAAGGGAACAACTCTTTCCTCTTACTTTATGTATACTACTATTACA
Source organism: Ascarosepion bandense (assembly GCA_037127315.1). Classification (NCBI taxonomy): domain Eukaryota; kingdom Metazoa; phylum Mollusca; class Cephalopoda; order Sepiida; family Sepiidae; genus Ascarosepion; species Ascarosepion bandense. The sequence goes on from JBBBDQ010029945.1 coordinate 21,740, forward strand.
AGTTTTGCTTGTTTAATGTTGTATTTATTTGAATATACATATTTATTTATGTTGGTTACAAATTGGAGTTGTCTTTATTTTTCTTGAATCGTATGTTAGACGAATCGTAATATAAATCGTAAAGGACTAAAAATCCTCTACAATACAATTTTGCAACTTATTTTAATAATCTTGTCAAAGCCCATACTGAATTTGAAATATGATTTCAAATTGTCGTAATTGCTTTTTAATAAAACTTGCCAGGTGGAAAAATATCCAAAATTATAATTTTATTTGTTTTAGCACTGTCTAGCAATCGTAGATCAAAACCTGTTTCCAGATGAATAAGGAGCATAATAAACCTTAGTAGCAATCGCTGATTGGTCAGTTCGAGATCACACCAATGTAAGAATTCAACGTTCCAGTTATTTGAAATTACTGCCACAGATCCTCTTGCTACAGCACGTGATGAACTCAGTATATAAACAAAAGCGAACATAGAATTCGCCAATGAAAGGCAGCGTATCCAGCGAGATCGAACCAGCAACAAGCTCTAAAAGAACTGAAATTCAGACATAAGAGGAAAATTGTCTGCAAACTGAAACACACGCCAAAAACACCAGTTAAACAATAAGTAACATAAAAGTTAAAAAAGGATTAAATTTCTCACTCAGCAAACAAACAGCATCAAACAAATTGAAGATAATTCTAAAATATACCAATTAAAATTCCACTTTACTAGAAAGAAAAAAAACTTCTACAAGACGACTCCATCAATTTTAGTACAAAGCCAGAAATTGATAAATTCACCAGAAGACAAATTCATCGAGTGTAATTAATAGAACACAATTTCAACCTTCAATAACGCTTAAAGGTAAAGGATTCTTGTTTTCTAATATTTTTGTTAACACCTTTTTAAACAATTGTTTAAAAACATTTTAAAATATTAATTTCATGCTTAATTTAATACACGAATGTTTCAACAATGTTATGAATGCAACTTGAACTCTAAATCTGCACATAAAATTCTGCATATTCATTCCTTACACACAAATTTGTATTATCTGTATCTATAAATTGTTGATTTATAATTCATCTTGTGCCAGTAATTTTATTGATACATTTCTTCTTGACTTGTGTAAAAAGTAAATTTTCTTCGAGGAGATTTTTCACATGCAATCTTTTCAAATTCAAATCCTTCTGATAAAAGCAAAATAATAAATATCACACAAAGCTCCGCAACTTCACTACATTTTGTATATAAATGTTATCGTTTGTTGCCTTATAGAATTTCGTTGTTTCTTTTGTTTCGTCACTGTACAAATTATAAATGTTTGTGGATCGGATTCTGAACACACAAGTAAATTGTAGTAAATGAATAGCAGTTATTTACAGATTAAAGCCGTCTAAAGCGACCAAAAACGGAAACATCAGTAGGCAAGGGTTTGGCCTCTGAGAATAGAAAAACTGGCCTTTGAGAATAGAAAAACATCCATAGCGAATATTAAATATGATTATTGGTGCATTTGAAGGAAGAAATCACAAAAAACAAAAACGGCCACAAATGATGAAGAAGAAAAAAGGGATCTTTCACCAAGAAAACGCACTGTGTCACAAGATGATCGCAACGATGGCAAAACTTCATTGAATTGCACTTCGAATTGCTTCCGCATCCCAGCGACTACTAGCTGTTTGCAAACCTCAAAAGAATGTTCAAGGGGAAGAGATTTGCCTTCAATGAAGAAGTGATATCGGAAACAGACGTATTTTGAGGTCAAAGACAAATCGTTCTACAAAAAAAAAGCATCGAATTGTGAGAGAAGCGTTGGAATAAATATATCACCCTAGAAGGATCCTATATTGATAAATAAAGACAAATTTTGCCTCAAAGTTGTTAGTTACGCCCGGGATTTATTGAATGATGCGTTATCACTTCTATTTATGTGCATCTAACCCAGATTGCATTCATATTGGCTGCATATTCGTTGATATCAGAGGAAGTTCTGCTAATCCGATCATAATCCAGAAATCGTTCGAAACATTTTGCAAAGCAAAATGAGTCAACTTTTCAGACATCTAAATTTTGAAATGGATAGAGAAGTTTGCGTCCTAAGAGGTTAGGGTTAGGGTTAGGGTTAGGGTTAGGGTTAGGACTTTAAGTAGGGTTATTAGGATATAAATTACTTTAGTTTATGTTCATAAAACCCAGATTCTATGCATATTAGTAAAATAATGACTTGAAAGGAACTCCTGCTAATGTGAAAGATAATCTAGATAAACTAGGGTTAGCGTTAGGGTTAGGGTTAAGGTTAGGGTTGGGGTTGGGGTTAGGTTTAGGGTTAGGGTTAGGGTTAGGGTTGGCAGGGTTAGGGTTAGGGTTAGGGTTCAGGGTTAGGGTTCAGGGTTAGGGTTAGGGTTAGGGTTGGGTTAGGGTTAGGGTTAGGGTTAGGGGTTAGGGTTCGGGTTAGGGTTAGGGTTAGGGTTTAGGGTTAGGGTTTAGGGTTAGGGTTAGGGTTAGGGTTCGGACGTTAAGTAGTGGTTATGATTAGGGGTAGGGATTAAGGTTAGGGGAAGTGATTAGGGTTAGGGGTAGGGTTAGGATTAGGAGTAGGGGTTAGGGGTAGGTTTGGGGTTGGGGTTATAAGTAGGGGTTATGATTAGGGGTAAGATTTCGGTTAGGGGTAGTGTTAGGGTTACGTCTATGGTTAGGGGTTTGGGTTAGGGTTAGGGTTAGAGTTGGGGTTGGGGTTATAATTAGGGGTTATGGATAGGGGTAGGGTTAGGGTTAGGGTTAGGGTTATGGGTTAGGGGTAAGTGGTAAGGGTTAGGGTTATGGCGGGTTGGGGTTGGGGTTAAGGTTGGGGTTAGGGTTAGGGTTAGGGTTAAGGATTAAGGGTTAGGGTTGGTGTTAGGATTAGGGTTGGGTTAGGGTTAGGGGTAGGGGTTAGGCTTAGGGTTGGGGTTGGGGCTAAAATTAGGTTATCGGGTTCGGGTTGGGGTCGGTGTAGGGGTCTGTGTCGGGGTCAGTGTCGGGGTCGGGTTGGAATCGGGTTCTGGGTCGGGGTTGGGGTTTGCGTGGGGGTCGGTGTCGGGGTCGGGTTGGGGGTCGGTGTCAGTTTCTGGGTTGGGGGTCGGGGTCGGGGTCGGGTTGGGGTTAGGTTTGGGGTTATGGGTAGGGGTAGGGGTTAGGGTTAAGGGTAGGGGCTAGGGTTGGGGTTGGGGTTATAAGTAGGGGTTATGGTTAGGGGTAGGGTTTAGGGTTAGGGGTGGGGTTAAGGTTGGGGTTAGGGTTAGGGTTAGGGTTAGTGTTAGGAGTTAGGAATTACGGTTGGGGTAGGGGTTAGGGTTAAGATTGGGGTTGGGGTTAGGGTTGGGTTAGGGTTGGCAGAGAAAGGGTTAGGGGTTACGGTCGGGGTCGGGGTGGGGTTCGGGTCGGTGTGGGGGTGGGTTCAGTGTGGGGGTCGGTGTCGGGTTCGCGGTGGGGTTAGGGTTAGGGTTAGGGGTCAGTGTTAGGGTTAAGTTTAGGGTTAGGGTTAGGGTTAGGCGTTAGGGCTTAGGGTTGGGGTTGGGGTTAGGGTTAGGATTAGGGATTATAGGTTAGAATTAGGGTTGTGGTTAGGGTTACGTTTATAGATTATGGGTAGGGTTGGGGTTCGGGTTATATGTAGGGGTTATAAGTATGGTTGGGGTTGGGTTAGGGTTAGGGTTAGGGTTAGGGTTAGGGTTAAGGATTATGAGTTAGGGTTGGGGTTGGGGTTAGGGTTAGGGTTAGGGTTAGGGTTTAGGGTTAGGGTTTAGGGTTAGGGTTAGGGTTAGGGTTAGGGCAGGGTTAGGGTTAGGGTTAGGGTTGGGGTTGGGGTTAGGGTTGGGGTTGGGGTTAGGGTTAGGGTTTAGGGTTAGGGTTAGGGTTAGGGTTAGGGGTTAGTGTTAGGGTTAGGGTTAGGGGTTAGGGTTAGGGTTAGGGTTCGGACGTTAAGTAGTGGTTATGATTAAAGGGTAGGGTTACGGTTAGGGGAAGAGATTAAGGTTAGGAGTTGGTTTATGGTTAGGAGTAGGTTTAGAGTTAGGGGTTAGGGGTAGGTTTGGTGTTATGGTTATAAGTAGGGTTATGATTACAGTTAAGTTATCGGTTGGGGTTAAGGTTAGGGTTAGGTTTGGGGTTGGGGTGGGTGTTATAAGTAGTGGTTTGGTTTAGGTTTGGGTTAGGGTTAGGGTTAAGGTTAGGGGTAAGGGGTAATGGTTAGGGTTATGGCGGTTTGGGGTTAAGGGTTGGGGTTAGGGTTAAGGATTAAGGTTAGGGTTAGGGTTAGGATTAGTGTTAGGGTTAGGGTTAGGGTTAGGGTTAGGGTTAGGGTTCGGACGTTAAGTCGTGGTTATGGTTATGTTTCGGACTTTAAGTAATGGTTATGATTAGGGGTAGGGTTAAGAGTTAGGGGAAGTGGATATGGTTAGGGGTAGGTTTAGAGTTATGCGTAGGGTTAGGGGTAGGGGTTAGGGGTAGGTTTGTGGTTATGGTTATAAGTAGGGTTATGATTAGGGTTAAGATTTCGTTCGGGGTTATGGTTAGGGTTAGGGTTTGGGTTAGGTTAGAGGTTAGGTTTTGGGTTGGGGTGGGTGTTATAAGTAGGGTTACGGTTTAGGTTTGGGTTAGGGTTAGGGTTAAGGTTAGGGTTAGGGGTAATGGTTAGGGTTATGGCGGTTTGGGGATGGGGTTAGGTTTAAGGATTAAGGTTAGGGTTACGGGGTGGGGATAGTTGTCAGGTTTTGGTTGGGGTCGGGGAACGGGTTAGGGTTAGTGGGAGTGATTAGGGTTAGGGTTAGGGTTAGGGTCAGGGTTAGGGTTAGGGTAGGGGTTACTGGTAGGGGTAAGGTTGAGGATTAAGGGTTATGGTTAGGGTTGGGGTCGGTGGCGGGATCGGGGTGGGGATAATTTTCAGGTTTTAGGGTTAGAGGTTGGGGTTAGGGTTAGGGTTAGGGTGAGGTTTAGCGTTAGGGTTAGGGTTAGGGTAGGGGTTATTGGTAGGGGTAATGGTGGGGGTGGCTGACTAGTTCGGGGTGGGGGTGGGGGTCGGGTTCGGGTTGGGGGTGGGTGTCAGTGTGTTGATAGTTACCAGGTTTTGGGTGGGGTTCAGGGAACGGGATAGGGTTACGGTTACGGTTAGGGTTAGGGTAGGGGTTAGGGTTAGGGTGAGGGTTAGCGTTAGGGTTAGGGTTAGGATTAGGGTAGGGGTTATAGGTAGGGGTAATGGTGGGGGTGGCTGAGTGGTTCGGGGTGGGGGTCGTGGTCGGCGAGGGGTGGGGTTGGAAGTCGGGGCGGGGATGGTTACCATCTTTTGGGTGGGGATCGGGGACGGGTTAGGGTTAGGGTCAGGGTTAGGGTTAGGGTAGGGTTTATTGGTAGTGGTATGGTTTAGGATTAAGGGTTAGGGTTAGGGTCGGTGGCGGGGTCGGGGTGGGGGGGCGGCGTGGGTTAGGGTTAGGTTAGGGTTAGGGTCGTGTCGGGGTCGGGGTGGGTGTCGGGGTTGGGGGTGGATATCGAAATAGTGTCGAGGTGAGGGTCGGTGTCATAGCCGGTGTGGGTGTCGTTGTTGGGATGGGGGTCGGGATGGGGGTCGTTTGTGGAGTGGGGTGGGGGCGGTGTTAGGGTTAGGGTTAGGGTGAGGTTTAGGGTTAGAGTTAAGGTTATGGTAGGGGTTATTGGTAGGGGTAAAAGTGGGGGTGGCTGACGTGGTAGGGGTAGATGTGGGGGTCGGCTTCGGGGTAGGGGTGGGGGTCGGGGTGTGGATATTTTTCATGTTTTAAGGTTAGGGGTTGGGGTTAGGGTTAGGGTAGGGTTAGGGTTATGGTAGGGGTTATTGGTAGGGGTAAAAGTGGGGGTGGCTGACTGGTTAGGTGTGGGGGTCGCTGTCTAGTTCGGGGTGGGCGTCGGGGTCGGCTTCGGGGTGGGGTTAGGGTTAGGGTTAGGGTTAGGGTTAGGGTTAGGGTTAGGGTTGGTGTTAGGGTTAGGGTTGGGGTTAGGGTTAGGGTTAGGGTTAGGGTTAGGGTTCGGACGTTAGGGTTAGGATTAGGGTTAGGGTTAGGGTTAGGGTTAGGGTTAGGGCAGGGTTAGGGTTAGGGTTAGGGTTAGGGTTGGGGTTGGGGTTAGGGTTGGGGTTGGGGTTAGGGTTAGGGTTTAGGGTTAGGGTTAGGGTAAGGGTTAGGGGTTAGTGTTAGGGTTAGGGTTAGGGGTTAGGGTTAGGGTTAGGGTTCGGACGTTAAGTAGTGGTTATGATTAAAGGGTAGGGTTACGGTTAGGGGAAGAGATTAAGGTTAGGAGTTGGTTTATGGTTAGGAGTAGGTTTAGAGTTAGGGGTTAGGGGTAGGTTTGGTGTTATGGTTATAAGTAGGGTTATGATTACAGTTAAGTTATCGGTTGGGGTTAAGGTTAGGGTTAGGTTTGGGGTTGGGGTGGGTGTTATAAGTAGTGGTTTGGTTTAGGTTTGGATTAGGGTTAGGGTTAAGGTTAGGGGTAAGGGGTAATGGTTAGGGTTATGGCGGTTTGGGGTTAAGGGTTGGGGTTAGGGTTAAGGATTAAGGTTAGGGTTAGGGTTAGGATTAGTGTTAGGGTTAGGGTTAGGGTTAGGGTTAGGGTTAGGGTTCGGACGTTAAGTCGTGGTTATGGTTATGTTTCGGACTTTAAGTAATGGTTATGATTAGGGGTAGGGTTAAGAGTTAGGGGAAGTGGATATGGTTAGGGGTAGGTTTAGAGTTATGCGTAGGGTTAGGGGTAGGGGTTAGGGGTAGGTTTAGGGTTAGGGTTAGGGTTAGGGTTAGGGTTAGGGTTAGGGTTAGGGTTAGGGTTAGGGTTAGGGTTAGGGTTAGGGTTTAGGGTTAGGGTTAGGGTTAGGGTTAGGGTTAGGGTTAGGGTTGGGGTTAGGGTTGGGGTTGGGGTTGGGGTTGGGGTTGGGGTTGGGGTTAGGGTTAGGGTTAGGGTTAGGGTTAGGGTTAGGGTTAGGGTTAGGGTTAGGGTTAGGGTTAGGGTTAGGGTTAGGGTTAGGGTTAGGGTTAGGGTTAGGGTTTAGGGTTAGGGTTAGGGTTAGGGTTAGGGTTAGGGTTAGGGTTAGGGTTTAGGGTTAGGGTTAGGGTTAGGGTTAGGGTTAGGGTTAGGGTTAGGGTTAGGGTTAGGGTTAGGGTTAGGGTTAGGGTTAGGGTTCGGACGTTAAGTCGTGGTTATGTTTAGGTTTCGGACTTTAAGTAATGGTTATGATTAGGGGTAGGTTTAAGATTTAGGGGAAGGGTTAGGGTTAGGGTTAGGGTTAGGGTTTAGGGTTAGGGAACGGGTTAGGGTTAGTGGGAGGGATTAGTGTTAGGGTTAGGGTTAGGGTCAGGGTTAGGGTTTCGATAGGGGTTAGGGTTAGGGTTAGGGTTGGGGTCGGTGGCAGGATCGGCAGGGTTAGGGTTAGGGTTAGGGTTAGTGTTAGGGTAGGGGTTATGGTTAGGTTTAATGATGGGGGTGTGACTGGTTCGGGGTGTGGGTGGGGGTCGGATTAGGGGTGGAGGTGGGTGGGTCGGGGTGTTGATAGTTAACAGGTTTTGGGTGGGGTTCGTGGACTGGATAGGGTTTGGGTTAGGGTTAGGGTAAGGGTTAGGGTTAGGGTAAGGGTTAGCGTTAGGGTTAGGGTTAGGGTAGGGGTTATAGGTAGGGGTAACGGTGGGGGTGTCTTTGTGGTTCGGTGTGGGGTCGGGTGTGCGGGGGGTGAGGTTGGGGGTGGTGCTGGTGTGTTAGGGTTAGGGTCGGGGTTATGGTTAGGGTTAGGTGTGGGGGTAGATGTCTAGTTCGGGGTGCGGTGGGGTTGGGGTGTGGGTCGGGGTCGGGGTGGAGGTCGGGTAGGGATAGTTTTCAGGATTTAAGTTTAGGGGGTTGGGGTTAGGCTTATGGTAGGGTTAATGTTAGGATTACGGTTACGGTTAGGGTAGGGGGTTATTGGAAAGGGTAATGGTGGGGGTGGCTGACTGGTTCTGGGTGGGGGTCGGGG
>JBBBDQ010029946.1:0-10352 GCA_037127315.1 Ascarosepion bandense
CATACATATATATATATATATATACACATATACATATGTGTATATCCATACATATATATATACACACACACACATGTGTATATCCATACATATATATATACACACACATGTGTATATCCATACATATATATATACACACACACATATGTGTATATCCATACATATATATACACACACATATATGTATATCCATACATATATATATACACACACATATATGTATAGATATATATATATACATACACATATACATATGTGTATATCCATACATATATATATACACACACATATACATATGTGTATATCCATACATATATATATACACACACATATACATATGTGTATATCCATACATATATACACACACATATACATATGTGTATATCCATACATATATACACACACATATACATATGTGTACATCCATACATATATATACACACATATACATATGTGTACATCCATACATATATATACACACATATACATATGTGTACATCCATACATATATATACACATATACATATGTGTACATCCATACATATACACACATATACATATGTGTATATCATACATATATATACACACATATACATATGTGTATATCCATACATATATATACACACATATACACATATGTGTATATCCATACATATATATACACACATATACATATGTGTATATCCATACATATATATACACACATATACATATGTGTATATCCATACATATATATACACACATATACATATGTGTATATCCATACATATATATACACACATATACATATGTGTATATCCATACATATATATACACATATACATATGTGTATATCCATATATATATACACACATATACATATGTGTATATCCATACATATATATACACACATATACATATGTGTATATCCATACATATATATACACACATATACATATGTGTATATCCATACATATATATACACACATATACATATGTGTATATCCATACATATATATACACACATATACATATGTGTATATCCATACATATATATACACATATACATATGTGTATATCCATACATATATATACATATACAAACAGATACAGATATATGTATCTGTTTATCAAAACATATATATATAGACACACACACACAGACATATACATACAGATACACATATATGTATATATCGATAGGTATATATATATACACACATATATACATACATATACACATAAATGTATATATCGATATATATATGCACACATATACATACATATACACATATATGTATATATGTGCATATCCATAGACATATTTATATATGCACACATATCCATTCATATACACATATATGTATATATGTGCATATCCATAGATATATATATGCACACATATACACACATATGCATGCACACATATACACACATATACACATATATGCATGCACACATATACATACATATACATATATATGTATATATGTGTATATGCACACACACATACATATACACATACATATATATATGTGCATATCCATACAGATACATAAATATACATACATATCCACATATATGTATGTATATATCCATACATAAATATGCACATATATACAGATACACACGCACATCTATAAATATACACATATATGTATATATGTGTATATCCATACATATATACACACACACACACTTATGTATATGCATATACATCTATAGCTATATGTACACACACAGTCACATATATATATATTTTTATCTGAAACAAACTTATAAGTATTATTAAAGATAGATTTACGTTTACTAATATATATTTTTTTTTAAATAAAATCTGTCGCTTTCAGCGTAACTTGGTGAAAAACAAATTCTCTCCACAGACGTGCTACATGGTGTAAACAAACGCATCACGTAGTGTAACAAAAAATTCACAGACGCTCTTGTGAAATACGTTTTTAATTCAAATTTAAAAATCACTTGTTTCTGATGAAGGACCAAGTGCGGTCTAAAATATAAAATACAATAATAAAAATAAACAAATACTGTCCAAAAATACATTTTTAAATTCGAAACTTTTTAATATTCTTACCTATACATATTAAGACAGTATATGTGGATCATCAGTTATATATACATACACTCAGACATACTTATATGTATACATGCATACACATTTGTATATACATACAGATGCATACCTATACACATGTATACACACATACATGTATACACATACACAGACATGTATACATGTAAATACATACAGACATGTATACACATACATACACAGACATGTTTATACACAAACGTTTACAGACATGCATATACATACATACACATATATATACACAGTCATGTATATACATATGTACACACACAGATGCATATGCAGACGTGTATACACACATACACAAACGTATAAGCATGCATGTGCATACATACAGACACACAAACGCATAAGCATGCATGTGCATGCACACAGACACATGTATGTCTACACACACACATGCAGGCATACATACACACGCAGGCATGTATATACATACATACATATACAGACATATTTGCAGGCATGTATATGCATACACACAGACGTATACACGTTCATGTATATGCATGCATGCACATATCTAAATGCATTCATGTATATACATAGATACAGACACATACACATGTATGTATATATATATATATTCACAGACGTATACAATCATGTATATACCTACATACATAGATGCATACACATTCCTGTATATACATACATACACAGACGTATACACAGGTATATACATAGACATATACACATGTATACACATACATAGACATATACACACATGTATACACATACACAGACATATACACACATGTATACACATACACAGACATATACACACATGTATACACATACACACACATGTATACACATACAGATGTATACACATACATACACAGATATATACACAGACATGCATATACGTACATACACAGACGTATACATAGACTTGCCTATACGTACATACACAGACGTATACATAGACTTGCCTATACATATATACAGACATATACATAGACGTATATATATATATATATATACACACAGACTTGCCTATACATATATACAGACGTATACATAGACGTATATATATATATATATATATATATATATATACTTACATACAGACTTGCCTATACATATATACAGACGTATACATAGACGTATATATATATATATATATATACTTACATACAGACTTGCCTATACATATATACAGACGTATACATAGACGTATATATATATATATATATATATATACATACATATACACAAACATGTATATACAGTCGTAAACACCTGCCTGCATATACACAGATGTAAACACAGACATGTATATATATACAGATGTAAACACAGATATGTATATACATACATGCATATACTTACATATACATTAATATACATATATGTACGTACGTGCATGCATATATATATGCATACGTATACACATATACTTATGTATATATATATATATATATATACACACACACAAATACATGTATGTACATACATTATACATATACACATATCTTTCTCTCTCTCTCTATATATATACTGATATATACACACACATGCATATAGATACATATATACACACACAAATACATGTGCATACATACATTATACATATATCTTTCTCTCTCTCTCTATATATATATACTGATATATACACACATGCATACACACACACAAATACATGCATGTGTGCATGCATGCATACATACATCTTTCTCTCTCTCTATATATATATATATATATTGATATATACACACACAAATACATGCATGTGCATGCATACATACATCTTTCTCTCTCTCTCTCTATATATATATATATATATACACTGATATATACACACACACATACACACAAATACATGCATGTGCATGCATACATACATACATCTTTCTCTCTCTCTCTATATATATATATACTGATATATACACACATGCACAAATACATGCATGTGCATACATACATCTTTCTCTCTCTCTATATATATACTGATATATACACACACGCACAAATACATGCATGTGCATGCATACATACATCTTTCTCTCTCTCTCTCTATATATATATATATACTGATATATACACACACGCATACACACACACAAATACATGCATGTGCATGCATACATACATCTTTCTCTCTGTGTGTGTGTGTGTGTGTATATATATATATATATACACTGGTACATATACACACATGCATACACACACACAAATACATGTACGTGCATACATACATACATACATTATACATATATCTTTTTCTCTCTCTCTCTATATATACTGATATATACACACACATGCATATAGCTACATATATACACACATGCATACACACACACACATGTATGTACACACACAAATATACATGTATGTACATACACACATGTATTGTTTCGTGTTATAGAGTCATAACAAAAGAAAAATTATTGACCCAAACACAGAACTAAATCCCAAACAAATATTTAATTTATGATAACACAAAATAAAAATATTTACATTCAAATAGAAAACAAAAACAGAGTTTACTACTGGCAGAGTGACTGGTAAGTGTTACTTTGGTCAATGAAAGAGTCAAAAATTTCTATTTACTCATTTAGTTCCATGAGGTTCTCTTTCAGGTGTTAGTTGGTCGGCAACTTTTAGTAGAGATTCTTTCGGCTGGATATACAAATCCTTGAATCAAAGCCGGAGTTGATAAATCCTTTTAACAACTAACTACTCTCTTCCCAAAACCTATTTTTATAGGGGCTAACACCTAATTTGCATATATCTCGAATCATTTCCAATTCTCTAGATTTTATTGAAATATACCAGAATCTCCCAAACGTTCTATTTCTAATTCCTCTACTTAACAACGATTTCATAAATTAAAACTTTTTTGTAATAACAGGTAGGATTCAATAGAATCCCTTACTATAATTTTTTGAACATTATTAATATTATTTTATATATAAATGCATCCTCGTATCAGTATGTACACACACACATATGTATGTATGTTAAACTGCCCAATAATAGGGCAAAATCATATGTAACAAGCAACGCTGTCATTGCTGTTAACACGTAGTTGTGAGAATCTAATTCTTGGCCTGAAGATCATAATAAAGCCTGGAACAAACTGTGCCTTGCTGATTTTGATCTCAGTGCCTTGTTTTCGGGTTTTGAAAGATTTAAAATATGCATCTTATGTTTGTATAACACATTAAACTCTGACTTATCCATCAATATATATATATATATATATATATATATATATATATATACTTTGGATACATTAAATTTCTTGACTTTTTTGAAGGAATTTATACTTACTGCAACGTGAATTTTTGTTCATCAAATTAACTTTGAAAAAATTTGAGGGGCACTCCACAGTAGATGTCATGTCGTAGACAATCGGAAAATACTTGTTATTTGGCCTAATTAATTTTGACAGATTTGCGATTCCAAACTGCCTGATACTCTTCAGACACGATTCCAGGTTGTTTTCCTCTGTGAGACTTTTTGACGTCAAAGTGATACTATAATTTATAGCCAGCTAGAAAAGAAAATACAAGAGAAGTTGTTAAAGAAAAATTCAGAATGACAAACTTAAATACATGTATATCTCACTTTATGTCCATAATTTTTTTCAGGAGAAACAAGTTAAATTTTCTTTTCTCCAAATTTACTTGTCACTAGGCTAAACCACAAATAATCATTCCCGTTTTTATATTTTATTTTTAAATGAATTTTTAATAACATATGGTCAATAAGAATCTATTTTAAGCTTACAAACAAATAAATTTTAGCTTTGAATATAGTACAGAATAAAAAGTAATCTAAATTTATGAATACATATAATTACAATCCCATTTCATCCTCAATGCCAAAAAATGCAACATGCTTATAAAATCCACATAACCAAAAAATGAATAGCCACAAAAATCACACAAATTTCATATTACCTTACAACACCTTTTCATATGAACTCTCAAATAAATTAGCTATTCCAAACACTAAAATTGTAACCACAACCTCCAAGACTATTGGTGATATTGCCAAGTTAAAAAAGATACCAAACACCAGTTTAAATGCTGAGATTTACAAAATACAATGTCTACAGTGCAATAATGTATTTTAGGAGAAACATCATGAAATCTAAAAGTGCCAATCTATGAACATAAAAGAGACTTATATTTGGACATATGTTCCAAAAATCTTGTATTACATCGAAAGAATGTAGGACACAATTTTGATTTCTCTAATGCTAGTTTAATTAAAAAAGAACATTATCTTTTAAGGATGAAGTACTTTAAAAACATTAATAGCATTATGACCAACTAAAAACATGCGATTAAATCATTACTTCTGCATTTTTCACAAATCCAAAATACCAATAGCTATTAGATAATTAAAAAAATAGTTCCTTATATTCCTAACACTATTGTTTTTCTATATATGAACTACATTCTACTTTACTTCATATTAATTTGATTAGGTTTTCTCTCCCTACTATATATTATTATAGTTCTTTATTATCATTTATATACCATTATATATTATTGCATGTTATTTATATTGCTTAATTCAAATTGTGATATGGTATTTTACATATCATTAATTTCATATGTATATTTTAATATTTATGTTATTTATATTACTTATGGTATTGTAATAATTTTGATACATAGATATTTAGTAATTTAATACATATTATTTCACTGTAAGATTCTAACCGCGAACTCATTTTCAACATTTATCTATTTATAAGAAGTTTGCTGAATATTTGTTTACATTATTTTGCTACAATTTTAATGTTCCAGACTCATAAACACACACATTCATACAGGATTCTCTCATTTTATTAAGAAAATCGTTCCATTGCTTGACAAATGTAGACATTATTTTGCTACATTTTTAAATGGAAATGTATTTTATGTTGTCATTCCCACACACACACATACTAATGTTACCAACATGTAAACACAATTTGTCTTTAGTTTAAATATGCTTGAAACACATTATTTTCACTTACATATACTTACATTCATATAGGTACCTCCAATTTTACCGTGGGAAAATCAGCATAGTCTGAAGTAAAGGGCCTCAAACTAAATAAAAACAAAGTTTTCTCGGCAAAATGTTTATGCTATCATAAAGAGGATAGATCAAAGTATTTTTTAATTATTTTTACAAATTTTTAAAATTGTTCTAACAGGTTCTGAAAGGCTCATTTAGTGGTAGAAAATCTTTTTTTTTCTCTCGTCAGTGAAAGGGGTAAATTGACGCTAGAGTTTAT
The DNA here is from genome assembly GCA_037127315.1 of Ascarosepion bandense. Taxonomy (NCBI): domain Eukaryota; kingdom Metazoa; phylum Mollusca; class Cephalopoda; order Sepiida; family Sepiidae; genus Ascarosepion; species Ascarosepion bandense. The sequence continues at coordinate 7,335 of JBBBDQ010029946.1, forward strand.
TATGTCAACAGCGTAATATTACGTGAAAGTATTTTTTGATTGTGAGAGACACAATTTGGAAATTCTTGCAAAACTCAAATAATCGTCTGATTTTGATGAAAATTTCAGGACTTATTCACAAATGACTGAAATGATTTTTGAAATAATTATTTTAAAAAAATATTGGTAAAAAAAAATTTTTTTTAATTTGTTACCCCCCCCCCCCCCCCCCAATATTTAATTTCCAGAAATGTCGAAAAATGCAACTCGGTCACAAAATATAGATAGTCTTCATTAAATTCAGGAGTCATTAAGGAAAGCTAATCAACTGTCTTTTTTTCTTCAAAACAAGCTACCTTTTAGAAAATCAGCTCTGAATTAGGAAAACAAAAATGCAATAAAACAATGCCAATTTTTATTTGGGTAAACTTTTAATTACTTTTATAAATATAAATTAAAACTGTGTCATCGTCTGAATAAAAAATTTTTTTTTCTGTTAGTAATGAATTTTTACAAGAATTGTTTTTATTTTTCATATTTTTTATTAAGTAATTTAAAAAGTTTCATAAGTCTTTTACAATTTTCTCCTTATAGGTCTCTCAGATGTTTTTTAATTAATGTGTGGCAAATATATTTATTAATCGAAAAATTTAAAAAGTTACTCTAAAAGAGAAGCTTTTTTTTTGTAATTTAATTAAAACTGTTTATTTTTGCATGTTAATTTCCCGTTTTTGGTAAGCATGGGTGCCCATAAACAATATAAATCTGTAAAAGGTCACGTGACTCTAGGGTTGTCCGCCCTTACATAAAATTTTCCCCATATATAAATCCCGAAGGTCCTTACTGCTATTCTTTTCATGCGTGTTTCTGAATCGCTCAAGAAAGAAGTCATTTTTAGTCAGAATTTAAATATTTAAAGTAGCTTTTATGTTTTTAACTTATTAGTTTAATCATTGTGAATCTATCTACCTGACAGAATTTAGAAAAAACATCAAAACTTCTTTTTTATTTGTTTTGCTTTTTCGGGCTGTTCATTCCAATGGCGTGTGGTAATGATTCATAAAAGAAATTATTAGGGATAAAAATGTTTACATTCAATGTGTGTTTGCAAAATGTGACTAAGAAATAAATATGTACTACAATGTTATGGTGGATAGGCTAAGATTAAAACAATTTGGAAAAGGTTTCATTTTTTCTTTTCAATTGAATGAAAAAGCCATTTTTTAGTTTCTTTATTTCATAGCCTAATCCTACTACTGAAATTATGCATTTTCAATGTTAACCTAATACTTTAAAGTTTATTAATTGTAAATGAATGTACAAAACACGTTATAAAATTATTTTTACCCTTAGTTATCAAATTAAGGGAGATACCTACATTCACAATGCAAAAAAATCAAGAGGAAAGTTGGAATTTTTAAAAAATGTTTAATTTCAATTTGTGTTTGCAGAATGTTTTTAAGAAACAAATATGTACTACAATTTTATGGTACCTACCTAAGATTAAAAGAAATTGGAAAAGGTTTCATTTTTTTTATTTTCAAATGAATGAAAAAGACATTTTTTTCTATTTTATTTCATAGCCTAATCCTACTATTGAATTTATGCATTTTTATTGATTAACTCCTACATCATGTTCTTTTTTGTAAATGATTGTACAAAACACATGTTATAAAAGTATTTTACCCTTAGTTATCAAATTAAGGGAGATACCTACATACCTGTACCAGGAAAAGCAGCTAAACAGTGAGGAGGTTTGGAGTGCCAATTAAGAAAATACCACGGCCCTTTTCAGCGCCACAAAATATTCCCGAAATTCCTTTCTCTTCAAGATATTGCATAAATACAGTATGACATGTACAAAAAATATAGATACTTATTTATAACATCTACAGTTATGTAAAGATTAAATTAGATATTTTTACCTAGTTATCTTACTAATTAATATGAATAAAGCATAATAAAAATATTAATAATTAGCATAATATTTCATAACTTTACTGGGTTATTTTAATTTCATTCTTTGTTATTAAATTGTAAAATTATTTTAAAAGCAATTTCAATTTTTATTTATTTAGCAAGCATATTCAATCATCCAGCTATAATGCTAAATGAACATTGTATAAATATTATGTAATTGATGAAAATATTATGTTATGGTTAGCTATGCAGTTAAAAAACAAACTTTTTTTTAGATACATAAAAATTTGGCACTTCCGGACGCCATACTTGTGGTGTTGACAGACAGTAGCTGACATATTCAATCAATCACAGCTCAAATTACGTTGATGACAGAACTACTGTATTTAAGATAAGTTTCTGTCTTAAATTTCATAAAGTAAGGAATTACTATTGTGTGAAATCAGATTAAGGTAAGGTTCAATTTAAACAATTGACTTTAAAAAAGTGTCTTTGATGCATATATTTTTTTTTCAAGATTTTTTAAACAGAAAGTTGGCTAATGTTGACGTAACCTGTCAATAAATCAAAAAATGGCGGAAAATTTAAAGTTTGTTTTTTTTTTTACGAAAAATTTCGGATTCCAATCGATATAATTCCAGTTTAAAATACACCAGTGTATCTTGATTATTGGAATTACTAACTTTAATTCCTTGGCTTTCAAATAGACCTAATTTTAAAGCTTGAAGATAGATTAATTATTTTTAAATTTTCAATTTAAATTTAGGTATCTAAGAACTGATTGGAGGTACCTATATAAATATCTCTAGTCTTTTTTTATTACACATGGCACACACACACAAATTTTTTTCAAACAAAAGTTTTTCCTCTACATCTAAAATATTCATCCATTGCTTTATTACAAGTGACATGGATATCATCAATGAAATCAAACCTCAATCAATACATTGTCTCTGTGGAATTAAAAAAAAAATTAAGTTTTTTTTTAAATCATTTGTTTAACAAGCTTCTTCAGAGATTTTTTAAAATGAAACATGTTAAATTAAAGACATATTTTCCTACCTGTTCTTTACTTATTCTATTCATCTTGTTGAATTTCGATCCATATATATATATATA
>JBBBDQ010029947.1:0-257500 GCA_037127315.1 Ascarosepion bandense
TATATATATATATATTAATAAATATACATACAGTCCTACATTGATGGCACAACTCTGAATTTCATGCATAATGCAATCATCAGGTGCACTTTTCAATCTGACAGTTCAGTAGATTTCAATTGAAGTTCACTCTTATCAAGTCAAGTAACTGCTTTTTAATAAGAGTAAAAATTTAAATATTCTAAGTTTACATGTAGATAAAAAATTAAAATTTGAAATTAAATTAAAAAAATATTAAAAAGCAGGGAGAAAAATAAATTCAAAGAACGTTATTCATAAGATGTAAATATTTAAACATTCCAAGATTACATGTAGAAAAAAAATTAAAATTAAATTATATATATATATATATATATATATATTTATATTTACATAATTTACATGTATATAACATTTAAAACCATTCTAGTTATTTTGTGGGTACATAAAAGAAGAATGGGAAAAGAGTAGGAGTGTTATCTGTATTAGGATTACTTACCTGTACAGTTGGTTTTGCCGATAAGCATGTATCCTTCATGACATTGACATTCAAAACTCCCTTCGGTGTTATTACAGGTACTCTTGTTTAGTGTGCATGGATTACTGTTACATTCATTTTGATCTGAAAAAAATCCAGAAATTTTAAACTTAGTTGCAAAATTAATTCTAATTTATGTTTTTAATAAGAATATCATTTCTATTTTGGTAAAAAACATTTAGGACATATGCAGCCATGGCCCTCCACAGATTCCTCTTCTTTTTTATGTGTGAATTGTCATAACTTCTTGGGAAAGATAGTGGAGTGGTTTCACATTGCCTTCTTAACAATTTGATATTCAAGCAGCATGATATTGCAACTTTTCTATCAAAAGGATTGTTACTACCACTTATTGTAGAAAGGCACCATTTTTCATTATTGCAACATTCGGTCGAGAAATTTGTTATTGCAAAGCAAAAAGTGATTTATTGAACTTACTGTCAAGAAGTTCATTACTGAGATTTATTGTTGAAAGGCACATTATTGCCACTTCCTATTGAAAAGTAAATTATTGCAATAGTTCTATTTTAATAATTAGTAAATGTTTATCAATTTATGAATAACAAATTGTTTTCTCATTTATTTCTTTATAAATTGGTAAATGACAAATATTGCATTGCTTTAGTTTTAATTGTATTAGTTTTTAGAATGTTGTAAATATAAAATTATTCTTGTAAACAATCCAATAGGGTTTGATATTTTTGTTGTAAATTTGCAAGAACAAAAAGTATTAATTCACTTTCATCATATATTTCGGTTATACTACATTTGAGGCCCTCTATACAAGAAGGTATTTTCCATCATGTACGTGAAAATCAGTTAAGCCTAACAGTAAGTGTTTGTCTGTTGAAGTAGATGCTTTTAGATTCCTTTTTAACAAAAACTGAGTGGTTTATCTCAAATAGATCAAAAGTTATGGCATTTCAAAAGCCAAAAAACTTTAAATACGATTTTCTTGATTTTTATTTTGCATAGTAATACATTCTAATTCCAAATGCCTCAATTCCAATCATCACTTTTAAAACAAACTTTGCCGAAGTGTGAAGATGGTTAAAAAAGTGCTGTCAAAGGGGAAAAAAAAGTCCTTTTGACTCTTCATTTTTTTTTGCAGGTATGAAGGTTCATATTTACAATAAATTCATTTTCTTTTCTCCACATAGATCAAATGATTTATTTTAACTAAAATAAAACAAACTTTTTTTTAACAAAATGCTAACTTCAGTACCAGCAATTTAGGCATCGGTTATAAAGTGTAATAATAATAGCCCTTGAAGAGTTATTGCCCTTAGTTTATGGCATACATCAGTTGAATAGAATAAAACATGGCCTCCTACCTTTGAAAACTATCCTGTCTTCTTTAAATATTACTACATAAAGTAAATATTGGAACATAACTTACTTCATTATTCAGTCAGTTGAGTGTCATATGCAATACATGCTTGGACAATTATGTCTTGGAAGAGACGAGACTGACTGGGCAGAAGATTTTCCCACAGTAGGTTGCCATTACTTTCTGTGGTAGACTGGTTGCTAACCAAGGCTATAGAACCCAATCTGTCCTGTTATTTGACCCATAGCTGAAGAGAAGAGATGGATTATACCTTTCCCAAGAGTATTTGTGCATAAGTAAATACAATGAATTCAAGTGGAATTTTAACTTGGCTCTCTGATTTCTCATTCCGAACGAATATCCACTTCACCACAATTCATTATTACACACTTAAAAACATTTGTGAGGCTTCTGGCTACAGCACATTGAAACTGATTCTTGTATGGTTACCAAAATTAAGCAACGTTAAGACTGGCCATTATCCAAATGGACTACTACTTGGGAATGCCAGGATCTGTAAATTTGAATGTGAGGGTAGTGTCGTAATGGCTCGGAATTATTAATCAGTGAACCAGGTTTCAATTCCAGTTGGGTTTGTTATGTTCACTTAGGAGCAAATATCCTTGGGAAAGGTATGAATCTACATATTTTCCTCTCAACTATGGGTTATTAGTAAGACATGTATTACTAAAAACATTATCTAAAAAATAAAAAATCAAGTTGTGTACAAAATATTTAGATTTAGGCATTAAGTAACACAGAGATTGATATGTGGATAAACAAAATACAACCAACCAACATTTGTACTCATAAACAAACCTCAGGAACATGTATCGTTTATAAGAAGCTTCAGTGGTTCAACTCCTGGATTGAACTGATGGTAGATGATAGTTGAGTTGGTGTGTCAGGTTCATATTTACATTGCTATGGAGATTTATGTTGGGTTTGTACTCTAATTGATGGTTCAGCATAAGTCAAATTAATCATCTACAAGCATCTACCTGCTAGGTGGGGCCCTTTTGGACAGGGTTTTATTCCCCAACAGAAGACGCAGTCAAAGTATTTCTAGTCACTGAAGACAGCTTGTATATTTATTTTTTCCTTTCATTAGTCAAACAGAAGCCTGCTACTGATAACCCAGTGCAACCTGCATTATGGATGAGTCACTGATATTTAAAACAACTTGTCCACTAGTTTTCTTTCTGGTGAGGAGGATGGCATGTCCACCTACTGGATGAAAAACATATTCTGTCAAAAACCATGTAAGGTTCATATAGGAGCCAACAACCAACATGTGTGTGTGTGTGTAAGTGTGTATAGATAAACAGACACAGTGAGAGACAGGCAGACAATGAGAGACATAGCTGGGTGCGCGCGACGCAGACAGACAGACACTCGCTGGGTGCGAGACGCAGACAGACAGACACTCGCTGGGTGCGCGCGCAGACAGACAGACACTCGCTGGGTGCGCGACGCCCAGACAGACAGACACTAAGCTGGGTGCGCGACGCAGACAGACAGACACTCGCTGGGTGCGCGCGCAGACAGACAGACACTCGCTGGGTGCGCGACGCAGACAGACAGACACTCGCTGGGTGCGCGACGCAGACAGACAGACACTCGCTGGGTGCGCGGCGCGCAGACAGACAGACACTCGCTGGGTGCGCGGCGCCCAGACAGACAGACACTCGCTGGGTGCGCGCGCAGACAGACAGACACTCGCTGGGTGCGCGCGCAGACAGACAGACACTCGCTGGGTGCGCGACGCAGACAGACAGACACTCGCTGGGTGCGCGACGCAGACAGACAGACACTCGCTGGGTGCGCGCGCAGACAGACAGACACTCGCTGGGTGCGCGCGCAGACAGACAGACACTCGCTGGGTGCGCGACGCAGACAGACAGACACTCGCTGGGTGCGCGACGCAGACAGACAGACACTCGCTGGGTGCGCGCGCAGACAGACAGACACTCGCTGGGTGCGCGCGCAGACAGACAGACTGCGCTGGGTGCGCGACGCAGACAGACAGACACTCGCTGGGTGCGCGACGCAGACAGACAGACACTGCGCTGGGTGCGCGCGCAGACAGACAGACACTCGCTGGGTGCGCGACGCAGACAGACAGACACTCGGCTGGGTGCGCGACGCAGACAGACAGACACTCGCTGGGTGCGCGACGCAGACAGACAGACACTCGCTGGGTGCGCGCGCAGACAGACAGACACTCGCTGGGTGCGCGACGCAGACAGACAGACACTCGCTGGGTGCGCGCGCAGACAGACAGACACTCGCTGGGTGCGCGACGCAGACAGACAGACACTCGCTGGGTGCGCGCAGACAGACAGACACTCGCTGGGTGCGCGCGCAGACAGACAGACACTCGCTGGGTGCGCGCGCAGACAGACAGACACTCGCTGGGTGCGCGACGCAGACAGACAGACAGACAGACAGACAAACAAACAGGCACTCGGTGGTTGGGGGACACTCAGTGAAAGACTTGAATAACTGATAGTGTGCAGATGACTTTATATATATATAATACTATGTCTTTTTATCGCTAAAACAGTTGTCGGTTTCTTTAATGCATTTTTATTATGATATAGAGACCCAACTCTAACAAAGGCCAACCTGTCATAAGACAATCTGACAACCTGGTCAGTCCGCCACACACTGACTGCTTACCCAGTTTTCTGTTTAGGGCTTTGTCTCTTCTTTAAAATGACCCCAACAATTATAACATATCTGAATATTTTGATAGTCATTTAAAATTACAAATGACTATCTTGGACAAAATTAGATTTACAACATTCTACTGCCAGATGATCTTATTAGGTCTGTCAAGATTTGTTAATGACATATCATCTTAAAAGCATAACATACGTGGATTCCTTTTTTTTTTTTTTTTACAGTGATATTCACTCTGTACAAAGCTTGGGATCCACTCAAGGTAAAAGGTTATCGAGGAAGAGGCACAGTTTAGGTAGAAAATGTGGTTAATTCTAGACTTGAACTGGTCAAGTTTATGATGAGAGAAAACACCTTCTGGGGAGTTGGTTCTACAGTTCATGGGCAACAGCTACCCAAGTGGAAGTTGCATTTCACAAATGGAATATAGATGGAATGAGGGTGGATCTCTACAATGTGGTAGATCTTAGCCATTAAGGTTAGACCAGGTGAGTGAGAGCTAAGCACTTTCTATGGAAATAGCAATACAGCAGCAGAAGGTTTGCAATGTTTTATCTGTGAGTAAGAGGTTGTAGGGTGGAAAAAAATTTGTCACCCACAAAAATGCAGAAACATTTTTGGACTTCATAGGGACTGGAAAATAAAAACTGGGCAGCTCATGCTCATATATGACAACAGTACTCCATTTTAAGCCTGATCTGGTACTGTCTTGGTACTAGGCTCAAAAAGATAATAGAAATAATGTAGGCAAAACAGTAAAGGAAAGCAAGAAGAAAGGACTATTGACTGCAAGAAAACAATGCATGATTGTCAGCAAAATAGATGTACGCTACATATTGCATATATCAAAAGCATGCGGGTACAGAAATTTATCTAGCTAACATAGTAACTGACTGCAGAAAATTTGACACAAAAATAAGATGTCTTATAGGAAGAGTGAAAGATGTCTTCCAGAAAACAAGCAAAGTATTATTGCAGATTGGTGAAATACATACCTATGCATTGCATATTTTTATTGAATAAAATGCCATTGGTAGTGAGATTTCCTAGAGAGCATGAGAGTTCTGCAAATTGTTTTGCAGTTCCATTGATGATATATCCATTATTGCAGGTGTAATTAAAAGAACTTCCATCAGTAATCATCTTCATAGAATTATTGGCATTGGAATCAAATGGAATCCAGCAGTTGTCAGCTGTAAAAAAGAAAAGGATAATTTTACCAAATATAACCAGAAAAATCAAGAAAAGAAATTATAAAATGTCTACTTCGATAAATTTCCTGTTTCATTCATCTATATTAGCTACAAGAAAATTTACAAAGCTTATCTTGATATGGAGCCACACAAAACTTGCAAAACTTATTTGATTGAGAGCCACACAACGTTTGTTCAATTGAGGGCCACATGAAGCTTGTTTGATTCAAGTTCAAACAAAATCTGATTTACCCAGATCCAAGCAAAACTTATAAAGCAGTCTGAGAAAAAAATTAAAAAGCTTATCTTGGCCTCGAACAAAATTTAAATTTACAAGCAGATTAAAAACAAGTTCAATAAACATGTAAAAATGGAAAAAAGGGATCAGACAATGATGAATTGTTACAATGGATTTATTCAACCAAAACATCAATGCAATCATAACAAAACTAGAAGATCTATCAAGATTTATTACTGGAATCAATCAGTCAGTTAAGTGCCATACGTGATACACACTTGGGCGATCATGTCTCGAAAGAGACATGACTGACTGGGCAGAAGATTATCCCGCAGTAGGTTGCCATTGCTTTCTGCGGTAGACTGGTTGCCGACCAAGGCTATAGAACCCAATCTGTCCTGCTATTTAACCCATAACTGGAAGGAAGAGACGGATTAATACCTTTCCCAAGGGTATTTGCGCATAAGTGAATACAATGGATTCAACTGGAATTCGAACTCGGCTCCCCGGTTTCTCGTTCCGAGCCGATATCCACTGTACCACAACGCACATCCCATTACTGGAATACATAATCTTAAAAACAAATGTAGATGACGTTAATTGATGGCAGGTTCAGAAAGAAATATGTCATACTTAGAAGTCATAAGAAAGAACTATAAGTCAAAGATATGAGTCATTTTATTCCAAATGAAGTAGTTTTTTCACACCAAGTAATTTTAATTCCTTCTGTGGCTTCTTTGTAGACAGATGTTTTGGTGATGTGAATACTTCATATTGATAAATAAATATTTTGTGGAGTTTTTTTAAGTAGGAGAGGTTGAGAAGAACTATTTATCTCAGGAAGCCTAGTAATTGAGGATTAGATTGGGCAAAGTTTTAAATACTATCTCAAGTTTGGTTATATTGTAATATTTATGACATATGTGTGTATATCCTTTAAATTCTATCCTTATGTATTTTATAGTTAACCATGTCCACAAAGTGTTTATTGCAGGATAATTTCAGCGGTGTGTACATGGGTGAGACGAGCGTGTCTAATTCAAATCTGGTTCCTCACTGTATCTTGGCTTTGTTAAGGCAATGGTTCTCTGGTCTAAGGTTCAACTCTCAGTTTCATTTTATGAGGTTTGCTTTTAATCATTTCACCCCAAGCAAGGCAAAACTGCCACTAGTGTACAGTGAAAGAAAAGACTGGGTATAGGGGGTGTTAAAGAAAGGATAAAAGATGAACAGGATTCAAGAAGAGAGATAGTAATTGATATTGCATTTAAATTTTGGAGATTGTAGCTATCAGGGAAGCAAGTAAATGGAAGGGGGGTTCCAAAAGCAGGAAGTGCAAGAAAAGAAACTGTTGGAGCAGATGTGGCAGTTACATTTAACTATTTAAACAGTAAAAGGGTAGGACCTAGCTGCCAATCTAGCATCACACTTAAATTCATGTGGTCAGAGTGCAAGGGAAAAAAGATCATCAGAGCAGTTGCCATGAAAATACTTGTAGAAAAGGCAGAGGGAAGCCACATCATGATGGTGAGAAAGTGGCTGAAGTCGAGATGATAAGTCAGGATCGATTGCATTGCAGATCTTTCTTTGAACTTTACTGGAAACCAAGACAAATAGCAGGAGCACCTGACCAGATATGGCAACAGTATCCAATACATGGATGAAAGGTTGATTTATAAATGTGCACAATGGATTCTAGTGAGAAGAACTTTCTGGCCCAACAGTTTTGTAACAATCACTGTCCCACCTTGTTTGCCATTTCCTTTGGAGATATATATGCTTTGCTTTGAAGTCTGTGTATAGTATTTTCATATTTGTATTCCTGGATTTTTTTTTTTTTTTTTTTTGCCACTGATATGGATTTTTTGTCAATATAACTGCTTTATATTTCCTTTCATACCAACATGGTTTGGTATCCAAGCTAAAATTACGCACTATGTTTGTATCGAGCACTCTTTATAAAAGTAAATTTATGAGCAGCAGGTTAAAAAACCTACGAGTTCCACACCTTTTTACAATATATATATATATATATATATATATATATATAGATTGTTTAATTACTTAGTTTCTGGTCATAATAAGATTAAACCAGTGCACATTTGTATTAAAAAGTGTTCAATACAATTATATTGTAGAACTTTTGAATATTTTCCATTTGTAAACGATTAATTACTCCCACATCAGTAAGAAATTCCGCGAGGTGGACAAATATAACCTTGCTGCTGATCTTGAGAGGGATCTACATTCTGTGGTGGAGTGGGGTAAGAAATAGCTTGTAAATTTCAATGCAACTAGGATGAAGCTTCTGTCTGACAATCATCACAGGAAACCTCTCCTGTCTCCCTTAAGCAATACACTGTGCCTCTTCGGCCTTACCCTTTCTTCCGATCTCAAGTGGCACCATTGCATTGAGTCAATAGCTAAATCCACTGCTAGGAAGGTTGGGTCACTGTGTCAGGCCAGGACGTTTTTTCCTCCTGAATCTATCTTGCATATATACAAATCAACCATCCGTCTGTGCATGGAATACTGCCATCATATATGGTCAGGCACACCTGCTGTGCATTTCAGTGTTCTTGATAGGCTCCATCCACTTTCTCACCGATGGGATGTGGCTTCCCTCTGTCTGTTCTATAAATTTTTTCATAGCTTCTACTCCAATGAACTTAAGTCACTGGTGCCCCTGCCACAGATGTTTGCTCATGCAACCTGACTGGCAACTGGGTCCCACCCATTCACAGATCAACCAAATGAAGATGACAATTCTACTCCAGCAGCTTCTTTTCTCACACTTCCCACCTGTGGAACTTTCTTCCATATTCTTGCTTTCCTGATGGCTACAACCTCCAAGAATTTAAATGCAATGTCAATACCCATCTCTTAACCACTTGACTAATTCTTTCTACACCACCCTGTACATCTTTTCCTTTCTCTCTACCTTTGCAACTGTCATCACACCTGTATTTCCATCCTCAACTGGTTCATCATTCTCTTTACTCTCTTCCTATCTAATCTTTTTACTCTTATGTAGCCCACTGCACATCAGTGGCATTACTGTCTTGCTCAGGGTGATACGATTAAAAGAAAAAAGTTAAGTCGTTTTCGATTATATGTCATTTGTTGATAAAAATATACAAAAAAATAAAAATCAAGTCATTTTATTCGACTTTATGTCTGTCCACCACAAATGTTGAAGTTGTAATACCACCAGAAAAGCATTAAAAGCACATAAAATCGTGTTACTGTACAATAAATAAGAATAAAAGCCATCTATGTCCGTAATGTAAATAAATTGAATGTATATATTGGTAAATTTAACATAAATTAGTTTATTTTCTACTATCGCAAAATAATTTTAATAACTGTATTTATTTAACCCCACCAAAAAAAATAATTTTTTTTATGTCTTAGAGCAAACTACATTCACAAATAGACAAATTGTAAAAATCTACACTTACAGGTATGTATGTAAATGTATTTGTAAATTTATATTACGTTTTTGTCTGTATTATATTAAAAACTCAAATTTGTTTTTTTGTAAGTTTGAAATATATTCTTGTTGAACATATGTTATTAAAAATGCATTTATAAATAAAATACAGAACTGGGAATGGTTATTTGTGGTCTAGCCTAATGACAAGTAAATTCAACTGAAGTTGTTTTTCATCTTAAGTCACCTCTCCTGGAACAAATTACCAACATTAGATGAGATATACCTGTAGCATAAAAAGTGTCGTTGAGAACAAAGCATTTTTGTCATTCTTTTTCCTGTCAGCAATTTTATTTCATCTGTGAAATATCGATGTTATTATATCACAGATATAATAATGCCCCTTATGAGGTAAATTCAAATCGGAGAACAAATCTTTCTTTCATAGCTCTCTCTTCCAGTTCAATGTTAATGTTTTCAAAAAATAAAGTTCAGTTTCACTCTAAAATTCTTCATTTAATTAAATTGATTTATTTTTTACAACTTCTCAACCCTTTGCAGATTATTTAAAACCAGAAAATATTTTTAGATTTTAAGAAATTTTTTTTTTAGAGATAATAATGGATTAGTGTTACAATTCTTACTAATTAATCCATAGCTGGGAGAGAAGAGGTGGATTCATACATTTAAGTGCGTTACTAGGTCGGAAACTAGGTCTCACTGGGTTTTTTTTTTTTTATTATTTCACCCTAAGCAAGGCATTTTTCTGCCACTGTTGTGCAGGAGGTTACACAGGGGAAAGTGATGAGAAAGAGGGGTTAGTTATAGGAAATGTCAGGAGGAGGGTAATAGACGGACGGGAATACCGGTGTAATGGGGGTAGAGTGGATGGAGAAAAGAGCTTGAGAGAATGGATGTGAGTTAGTGAGATAGGAGATATCTATTTACCTTACATTTAAATTTTAGACTGTAGCTGTCGGGGAAGCAAGTATGTAGAAGGGAATTCCACAGGCAGGAGGTGCGAGAAAAGAAGCTGTCAGAGTAAAAATTGCGGTTACATTTTATCGGTTTCACTGTAAAAGGGTGGGACCTAGTTGATAGTCTAGCAACTCATGTAAATTCAGACATAGGGGGCACCAGTGAGCTAAGTTCATTTGATCAGAAGCCATGAAAGTATTTTTAGAAGAGGCACAGGGAAGCCATATCACGCTGGTGAGAGAGTGACTGCAGCCGAGCTGCCAAGTCGGTATTGATCACATTACAGATTCTCCATTGGATTTTATCAAGAATCCCTAGGTGGATAGCAGGGACACCCAACCAGATGTGGTAGCAATATTCAATACATGGGCGGATGGTAGATTTAGATATGTGCAGGATGGACTTCAGACGAGAAAAACTTCCTGGCCCTGCACAGTGAACTGACCTTCTTAGCAGTGGATTTAGCTAGGGATTCAATATAATCATTCCACTTGAAGTCCGCTGAGAGTGTGAGGCCAAGGAGGCATAGTATTTTGCTCTCAAGGAGGCTAGCCTGATCCATGCTGGGTATGAGCGACTGTCTATAATGGTTAAGAGATAGCAGCTTCATTTTGGAAGTATTAAAATTTATGAGCCATTTCTTACCCCAGTCCATCACAGATTGGAGGTCCTTCTCAAGCTTGGTAGCAAGGTTTGCTTTGTCAACCTCTAAAGATTTTTGATCAAGGTGAGAGTAAACAGTGGTGTCGTCAGCGTATATACCTACTTGGGATCTTATTACATTGGAAAGATTGTTGAACTATTTAGATGCAACTGTGTATTCTATTTTAATAGTTTCTTTTCTTGCAGTTCTCACATGTGGAACCTTCTTCCAATTTCAAGCTTACCTACCACCTACAATCTTCAAAAATTTAAATGCAATGTCAATTCTCTTTCACTCCCTGTAAACCCTTGCATCCTAGTGACATTATTTCCTTGTTTTCGGAGAAATGATAAAAAAAAAAAAACACTCATTGAGGCAAGATGGCAATTAGACTCCATTGATTGATTCATTCATTTTGTTATGGCTAATCAACCCCTTTGTAGATTATTTAAAGCCAGAAAAAAAATTTTATATGAAGATTAAATTACCAATACTATTAGAGATGAGATGAGAGATTTTGATCATAACATGATGGCCAGGAAGCAAAAAAAGTGTAATTCAATTAGCTCTTGTTTACCTGATTTGTTTTATTTTTATCTTATCAACCTTTTGCAGGTTATTTAAAGCAAAAGATGTTTTTAGATTGTAAGAATGTTTTAGGGAGATAAAGATTTAGGAATACAAATTTTACTAATTAACCCATAGCTAGTGGTAAAAGATGTGGATTTGTACCTTTCCCAACAGTATTTTCCCACCAAGTGAATATAATAAGCCCAACTGGGACAGGAACTCTGCTTTCTTACCAATTCTGATTAATTAAAATACCTATACATAAAAGCCTACAGAAACTGTTATTCTTAAGTTGTCACTCATTTAAGTACTGACCAGGCTTGATGTTGCTTAACTTTGGTAATAGTACAGAAATTTGTGACTGAAAATCAAAAATTCTAATTGCACTTGTTTTGTACTGTCTGTAAAAAATACTTGAATGAAACTGTTACATATGAATTCCTTTTCGTTAAAATACTAAACTGATTTAATTCATCTTTGTGGCTATGGAGGCTCCTGGTTGGAAACATTTTTGTTAAGGAGTCTGCAGACCTGATAGTTATGATCTGTCTTTAAGAGAGTCAGTGCAACCCATGGTTGGGAACATTAACCATAGGACCCATATTTCCTTGATTGGATCTGTCCTGGGTATGACGATAAACTGAATCTGGCAGCAAGGCATCTGATCAGGAGGTTTTGAGGAGCATAAAACCACCTTTAATTGCTGTTGTTTTCAGGTCCACCCTGATCTAGAGTGGTAATACCTGTTAGGATCCCATTTATGGGCAAATAGTTAACCCCTAAACTGGGGTCAAAACACTTGTATATAAGCATAAAATACATTTTTATAGTAAAAATTCTAGTAACAGATTTTTATAGCAAAGGAAAACTAACAATAGAAAAATTTCTAGCAACAGATTTTAATAGCAAAATTCTGGTAATAGATTTTAATAGCAATAATCTTAATAGAAAACTATAGTAAATAATATAGCAAAATATAATTTTATTAGCAAAATAAATCTAAAAATAGAAAAAATTCTAGCAACATATTTTAATAGTAAAAACGTAATATAAAAACAATCTATCAACAGAAAAAATTCTAACAATACATTAAATTATAAAAAATCTAACAGAAAAAATTCTAGCAATACATTTAATAATAAAAAATCTCTCAATAGAAAAAGTTCTAGCAATAAATTTTAATAGCAAAATAAAAAAAAAAATTTAACAAGCCCCCCACCCCATTACATTTTTGCATTAAATGATCCAAAAGAAGTTGATATGTTATTAAACAAACTAAACCAAACAATTGGGGACCACAATACTTGGTTAGAACCACCCAGACACCTTTTCATTTTACGAAGTTGGTAACCCTAATAATCTTCCAACTGACATGACATAAAAAGTCAGGATAGCCTGATTTTTGACAAAAACACTGAGGACTAATGCCAGTAGAAAATATGCAACTCTCTCAACCATTAGGTACTGTTATTATAGTCTGCCTAATCTTGCCTTGTGTGTGCTGCATAAAATTAAAGGCTATCTCTATAATTATTCTGCTACAGTCTATAGGCATAACGTCCTGTAATCACCTCCTAGTAAAAAATGTATTTTTCTATTATCATTGAGGGAAAAAAGTATGTCATAGAAGTTACTTAGTTTGAGAAAATTGAAGGAAGGAAGAAGAAAAATGTGTAATTTGACTATATATATATATAGTCATCCGCAGACAGATATGTTTCACCGTATCACAGCTCATCAGTACGGTTAGACTCCGATTACTTTTTTACCCAGGATTGAAACCCGACCAAAATGGTGTCAGTCGGTGACTCTACTCCTGGGCTATGGGCGTTCGGTGGAAGTAGGCAGACTTTTTAGCACATATCATTATACACGCCCAATAGCTAGAGAGCTCTAATTCATTTCATTGAATGAGCGATGCGTACATGCCAGAGTAGCTACTGTTTATTAAAGTCTACTATTTTTCCAGAGTGCTCAATCAGGGTGTAAGAGTGTAAATATTGTCATCCGCAGACAGATCTGTTTCGCCGTATCACAGCTCATCAGTATGGTTAGACTGATTGCTTTTTTACCCAGGATTGAAACCCGACCGAAATGGCGTCAGTCGGCAACTCTACCCCTGGGATATATAATCAAAGATGGTTGCTATCATTTCTGTTTAATTTCCTCCCTTGTAATATTCTTAGAATGTTGACTAAAATAAAAAAATCATTTTTATTTCAGTGAACTAAAAAAAAAAAAAAAACCACGACTGAATACAAAATCACTTTGCACAGACTTGTGGCTAATTGTTTCTCAGTCCTTAACTCCTTTCCCATAGAACATGGGTTTCTCCTGGGAGTGGGGGTTTCAAGGTTTCAGTAGGGAGGATATAGTCTTACTTTTTCTTGTTTAATTACAGAATTTTGTTTATTGAATTCCAGTAGCCTGGAATTCAATTGAACTTTTCGTTTATTGAATTCCAATATCCTGGCAATCGACTAAACTTTCAATCACCTGAAGAAGGTAGAATTGTACAATGGCTAAAACATTGTGAATATGGCAACAAATATGAGGACACCAATTTGAACAAGATTATTAAAGGGTAAATTTGTCAAAAAAACAGAAAATATTATATAGACAATATTTTGATTGTTTTTGCTTAACAGCATATCAACACTTATAAGCCATTTAATGCCAAAATCTCAGTTTGAACACAATTGTCTGCCTTCAACTAAATACATTCTGAATGCAATTGTATGCCTTCAACTACAGAAAATGTATTGCTGGTTATGTATTGCCAGCCTTTTTAATATAAAAATGTATTAAGAGTATTTTTACTATTAAAATGTATTTTTATACTTTCATAGTGTTTTGTTGTGGTGAGGTCACTATTATACAGTGTAAAATAAGTGCGATTAGAATTTTAGGAGGTTTATGCCAACATCAAAATGAAACACCAGTTTCTTTATTATCACCAAAGTTAAACATTATTTTTCCCTTTTATGCGCAATGTATATGCATTTCTGGCATCAGTCTGTCTTGGGAGACAATGGAGTTCTGTGCTTCAGATCAATCTGTTGCTGAGTTGCAGTGTCTTTTGTGACTGTCCAGGTCTATCCTGGATTGGCAGGATCTATTGCAGTTGCCACAGGTGTAGATGGCGCCTGGTTCTGTGTGCACTGATACAGCCATCTGCCATCCGCATTCTTTCCTCTCCTTCCAATGATGGTCTCTCCTCTGCTCACTTCTCTTGGAGCATGCGTTCACAGCACTTCTCCATCTGTTGCACTTTTCAACTCCCAGACTCCCAGCACAAGGCAGGTTTTCCTGCAGGTCTGGAGCCCATGTTGAGCTTGCTGAATAGAACATCCTTGGAGATCATCCCATCATCCATTCCCCCAGCATGGCCAAGCCAGTGATGTCGATGCTGGGTGAGCAGAGTGAAAATGCTTGGGATGTCTGCCTGATCAAGGATGCTCTTATTTGAGATGTGGTTCTGCCAGGTGACTCCCATAATTCTCCTGAGGTGGAAGTTGTTGAGCCTGTGCACTTGGCAGAAGTAGAAGGTTCATGATTTGCTGCTGGACACTCTCACAAAGGCTGAGCCAGTAGTCATTGGTACAGCATTAAGCAATCTGTTGAGTGTCACTGCTGGCCTTTCCGAGTGCAGTGACTGTCTTTTCAGAAAGCTTCTTCTTGTAGTTGATGGAGGCTGCTATTTTGGTTTTGATTGCTGGCTTCAATTAAGAAATGCCAGCTTCAAACCATTCCAGCTTTGTCCCCTCTCTCTTGCCGAAGGTTTTCACTGCAGAGTTGTAGATAGAATCACGGATGTGACTTCACCTCTCTTCAGTGTTACCAGCAGGACAGTCTTTGAGTGCATCCTTGAAAGTGGCGAAGTGCTCACACAGGTCTGGTATTGCTGTGCTTCTTGTGTTAATGTGAGGACAACCTTTCTGCTTGGATTGATGTATCAACTTTGGCCGGAGATGGATTTTTCTGCTAATCATGGAGTGGTTGGTGTCACAGTCAGCACTGCGGTAGCCACATGTGGTGAGAATACAGTTCAATGAGGGTCTCTGTGATGACAAGACCCAGCTGGTGCCAGTAGCAGGATCTGGGGTGCTGCCAGAACACTTGACGATGTGGGATAGTGGCAAAGTATGTGTTGGTTATACAGAAGTCATGGAGCATAACTTGAGGAGCCTCTCTATTTTTGTTCAGCTTGCCAATGCCAAAGTGGCTGGTGCACTTCGGTCAAGAGTCATGGTCATACCCCACTTAGACATTGAAGCCACTGAGCAGGTACAGTTATGTCTCTGATGATGATGTCAAGCTCCTCATAAAACTGGTTCTTGCTCTCAGCTGTAAAGCAGAGTGTGGGAGTGTAAATGCTCAGGATGTTCTCTAGGCCTGAGGAAGCTGACAGGTGAAGAAATAGGATTTGGGCTGTACCACTGAATGGCAATTCTACAGTGGTCAGTAGAGAATTCTTCATTGCGAATCCAATGTCATGCAGTCTTGGTTCCGCAGTCTAGTTTTATTCCCGAGGCTGCTGGTTTCCTGCAGTACAGCGATATAGATGTTGAGCCTTCTGAGATTGCAGTAGATGATAGCCATTTTTCTTGAGTCATTGACCCGTTTTAGATCATTGAAGAGGCCAAGGCAGATTGACTTGATATTCCAGCTTGTGAAACACAAGATTAGTGGTCTTCTTTTTCTTCTTTCTTTGCCTGGTGCAGGGTTTGCTGTCTGCATGTTGGTCATTTAGCGAGCTCCAAGCACCCATTGAAGCAGGCAGACTATTGTGGGTTACCACCTAACTGGCTAGGGACTGCCCAGCTTGAGGTGGATGTTAGTTGGCTGGTGAGACTGTGATGGTTCTTCTCATGGTCAGACAACCCGTAGCACCTGGGCCTATGCCAATCAGTCCTGGCTTATAACTCTTAACTTCTGTCGCCCATGTTATTTCTGATGCTGTGAACAGCAGCACTGAAGTTACTTCTTCAGGCTGCAGGCCTGGGCAATGTGTATGGAGATCTTGGGCTGTCCAGACGTCAGAATCCCCCTGTTAGCCTAACTGATGGGGTCTAAAGAAAAACAGAGCAATACGTTTAGCACCAGCTTGACTGCAAAAGCTGCCAGAAAGAAGTCATTGTGACATCCAATTACCTTAGAAGCTCCACTCTGGATTTAGTTTCTGGGTTTACTTCCATAGCCTTTTCTTCTCTCAGAGATACCCACAAGGTAGTGGGGCTATAATCCAATGACTGAGTTTCATGCTGCGTAACTATTCTGTCATGGCCAGTAACCTGCACTGAGAAGGTTCATATACCCAGTAGAGCTGTGTGAACACACCACCCTCTTCACATGGTTTAGCTTTCCAGCTGAAGTGGTTTTTTGGGGAATGGCACTTGGAGCCAACATGAGAGAGATTTCAAAGATGGCTGAGGGCCAGTGATGTCGTCCACTCTCCAAGATAAGATGCAGCTTGCTGAACATGAAAGGTACTACCGCTACTCAGAGTCTCTATACCCAAAAGAAATAAGTTTGAGTTTTGTTTTACAGCATATCAACCTCTGTGAGTTATTTAATGCTAAAAAGATGGGGTTTCATTTTTTTTATTATTATGGTGAAAAAGTTAAGTCAGATTTTTATGAAGAAATTTTTAAAATTTTTTATTTATTTTTTTTTTTTTAGAAAACTCAAAATGTCTTCTGGTTTTGTATTTTTGAAAAGGTCCCCACCTCTCCATATTTATAGATAAATCTCAGACGCATGGTGGGATTTCATCCTAACCAAAAATAAAAATGAATTATATTTTCAGTCACATCAACCCTATTTTTGTTCTTTCCTGTCTTGAAGTCAGAATGCTATACTCAATTAACTGTATCCCTTTTTCATGTGTGTGACACTATTTCCCGCTGATATATATTTTTTTGTTTGGTTTAATACAACAGAGGGAGAGAAATTAATACTACTGGTATTATTAGTTATGCTTTATTGCAATTTGTGATGTGAGCTTATGTAAAAAACTATTTTTAATACTATCATGTACTTGTAAAATCCAGAGAATAGAATAATTGGATGACAGCTGGGAAAGAAAGAGAAAAATATAATTTATTCTTCTTTTTTTCGTGTTCGAGACAAATTTCCACCTGGCCCAAAACAATCTAACAAAATGGTCACAGTCATAACAAAATGTCAGGAATTACTTGAGGTTAGGTAGGGTTAAATCTGCAAAATTATTTCTGGGAAAAAAAATTTAGGAATTGAAAACCTAGAAATGATGTAATCGAAAGAAAGAAGACAGAAAGACATTACGTCATGTGAGTTGTTGATATTTCGTTCGTCGAGCTATGGCTTCCCGGAAACCGTGTGGGTGGAAAATAATCTCATTGGTCAAAAGCTTTGAGTCAGCTAGATACCCCGAGAGGATTGGGAATGGTTATAAAAATGGAGACTCAGCGAGAAAAATCAGTAGTTTTTTTTGAGGGGGAGAGTTTCTGAAATTGCAGTCAAAATGTAACGACTGTGGAAAAGGGTTCCCAGCTGGGGAGCCGTGACCCGCGGCTGGTCACCTACCACAGAACTTATGGCTAAAGAGTTAATGTCGAATGAAGCCTGCCGCCGATTAACTTAAAGAGTTAATGTTGAATAATGCACCTTCAGTAGGAATCCCGAAAGAACGTTATTGTTTTTTTTTTTTAATTTGGAGAGGATTGAAATTCCTGATTCCTCGTTCGCTCTTCTTTGGTAAATTTCGTTAAGCTCCAATTATAGAGAATACGTGAAAAGACTTTCATGAAAATTTGAAGAGCTCTGCTTACTTTAACAAAACTTAGAAAAGACATTTTTATTTTGAAGATTGAAAGCTCTGAGATTTTGAAAACAAACTCTCTCTCTCCATTGTAAACTGGCATTCCAACAACTGTAATATCTGCTCCTGTAACTAATAATTTTTTTATAAAGACCTTATTCATAACTCTCTGGGCGTCTTTGATCTTATTCATTTATTTAATTTTTCTTTTTTGGTGCCGTGTTTATTTCTAACCACAAGTGTACACAAATGCCCGATCTGGGTCTGGTGGAAAGACGGCTACTGGATTTGCACAATGCGACTTTCTGAGATCAAATCACGTGGGCAGTGGTCCGTTATTGTAATAGATGTTTTGAGGACCAGCTTCTGTGACGAGATCATCACAACCAGCAGCAGCGGCTCAAAAGTGTTTACATAACTGGTACTGTTTCGACATCATCGCAGCAGGATCCATTCCTAAACCAGCGAGTGACTGAACCAACCAGCCAGCCGGGTGGCAGTGTCACAATTAGCCAGCCCGGGCAAAAGTGTTACATGTGAACACCATTCTTACTTTGTAACCTTTTTGCTTTATCACTGTTGCTTTGCCTGGTTTTGTCTTGTGTATATATTGATTGCTTGGCATTATTTTGCCCTGTTCTTTTTCTTCCTTTTCATATTGTTTATTAAGCACTTTTTGTCAATGATGCTTAACCAGGGTCAATTACTCTGCCAAACAGATCTGGTAGTAGAGGTAAGTGAGAAGAAAGGACTAAACATCCACTGTCAGAAGACAATATATGTGTGTCAGCAAAAGAAACATTTTGCACACACACACACATATTTATTATAAATTATGTTTCAGAACATGTACATAATTTCTTCTATATATGTCCTCTTCCCTACAATCATATGGTTGTTTCAGTGTTTGGATTTAAACACCTCTTTGGGGGAAATAAAGATTTGGAATCATTCTCTGCTTATATTTGGTTCATTGTTGTCGTGGGGGTTGGTTGGGGTTATTGGTAATTAAGTGAATGTCTCGTTCAGACTTTTGAGGAATTTGGTGTGTAAGTGTGAAATTGTTGATCAATGGTATTATGTGTTGGAATGTATGTTTTATCTTTTTATCGGTTGGGTATATCTTTTGGTTAGGATTTCTAAGAGGCGCTGTTGAGTGGTCATTTTTATGGTTGGCTATCGTTTAATTGGTTGATGTCTGCTGTTAGTGGACCTAATTCATGTATTTACTTTGATCCTGTGTCTAGGTTTTCATAGACATGATAGGGGTAGGGTGTTTTTTCTTTCCAATTTAGATTTTTTGGTATGAAATATTTTTTTTATTTTATAGGGTTCTTTTTAAAAAAAAAAATACATATATATATATACACACACACACACACACACATACACACATACACTTCTCTTTCCTTTCCCTTTTTTTTTTCTCTCTTTTTTTTTTATATATATATTCGTTTGGAGTATAATTGTATTTAGGCGAAGTTATTTCAAGAAACCTAAATTTGTATTTTTTGGGAAGTAAATGCAAATTAGCGTTTTATCAGTTTTTTGTATAAAGTTGTATGTTTACTCTTAATTTTAAGTTTAGAGGGTCGGTTTTTTCTTTTAATTTTTTTATATCTTCTTTTTTCTATAAATTATCGTTTGGAATCTTATTTATTTCTTTTAATTTTTTATATATTTTATTTAGATATTATTGCGGGCATTAGATCTTATTTTAAGGATTTATTACGTCGATTTTTCTATAGCATTTTTTATCTTTTATAATAATAAAAATATTTATTCAAATTCCCAGTATTTTTTGGGGTGATTGTAGGGTTAGATCTTACGTGTGCTTACAGTTTATTTTTGTGTATGATATAATTATTCTGAAGTAGTATATTTAATCTTGATTTTGAATATATGAATTTTGATTCTTTTTTAAGTTTGGGAGCCATTTATTTAATTTTGATTTTTCTAGTACAGAATATTTTGTATTTAAGTAAGGTTATTGTGTTAAGTAAGATTATTGGTGTAGGCTTTAGTGATAGGCCTTCCTTTACGGATTTATTGGATCGATTTTTTTCTATAGCATTTTTTATCTTTTATAATGAGGATATCAATCGAACTCTTTGTATTTCTTAGCATGATTGTAGGGTTAAGTCTCTAATGTGCTTGCAGTTTACTGTGGTTTCGTGTCTCTGATTTAAGAGCTTGTTACTATTTATATATTTAAGGATCTCTATTTTTTCTTGAAGGCAAAGAAAGCATGGTTCTTTTATAGATTTTGCTGTTCTTGCTTTTTTGAGAATTTTCCATTTGACCTTAGGTGTTTTATTTTCGTTTTTTAATTTCCAAAAGTATTTGGAGAGAGATGTCATGTATTGTTTTTCTTTGTTATTGAAGGATGAGAGGTGATTGTAAAAGCGCTTTTTAAATATGTTCATGGTATTCCCAAGATATATTTTTTCATCTTTAGGATTTTCTAAGGATGAAATCGAACACATCTATATATATATATATATATATATATATATATATATATATATATATAGATAGATAGATAAGTTTTAACTTGCATATATATTGTTTGCTTAGTATTATTTTGCTTTGTTCTCTTTCTTCCTTTACTAATTTTTTATTGAGAACTTTGTCAATTCTGTTTGTTGAGCATTTTGCTGATTACACTTAACCAGGGCCAATTACTCCCCAATGACATATTTTGAGAATTCCATTTTTGGGGTGGTTGTGGACAGTGGGAAATCTCAATTTGACTAATTTGTAGTAATGTAAAATATCAGATGACAGCAATGCTTATTATTATGAACGCTGTTACTACTCCACACTCAACGACCAAGCGTCAGATTTATATCGATAAGGAAGAAAATAATTCTTACCAGCACAAGTATAATTAGTTGATGACCAAGTTTGGTTTGCTAAGCAAATAACTCTAAGTTCACCAATAAGACTGTAGCTTTCATTACATTCTATCCTTTTGATGGCACCAATTTCCTTGTCGTTCCCTGACACTTGCTCCACAAAACTATTTGGGTAGACACTGAATGTAGAACATTCAACATCTGCAAAGAAAGAAAAAGATATTAAAAAAATTCATTTAGATTTTCAATTCTCACCCACATATATACAAGTATATGTATAGACACACTATCACTCTCTCTCTCTATATATATATATATATACATACGCACACACACTTCACACTTAGTTTTTAATTTTCATAAATGACCTTCCCAATGTCATCAGCTTGTTATTTGTGCTAATGACAACCACTTACTCCCGCCTTGATAGTGAAGCTAATTGGTTCGACAAGGTCAAATTGCCAGCCGATATCTGAAACTGTTGTGAATCTTCTTTGTTGCCAATTTGTTGTGGTGAAACTTTGCCGCAAAGTTGTAGTGACTGGTTTTAGTTAGAAGTAACACAAGGAAAAAGAAGGTAGGTTCAAAAGAGTGTATTAGTATAACAAGTAACAAGATATTCAAAGAAGTGTTAATTATGATTAATATAGAAATAAGTTCAAAAGGTATTATTATGCTGCTTATTGCCTGACTAGTAGCTGTTGTTAACTGCTTTCGCTAACTGCTCCCTGGAAGTCAAGCAGGTAATTACATATAAAAATGAGGAAGAGTCCATTTCTTGTAGTAGGAGACCATAACAAAAACGATCTAAAGTCTGTTATTAACTGAGAAGAAAGATGGCTCATTAAAAAAACTAAACTTCTCTCCATTAATCATATGAGAGACCCCCTCTGCCTTCCATCAGCATGGCTGATGCTAACCTCCAGGAAAGTGACTTGTTGTGCCTTCTGAGGCTAATGTTCACTGCTGATATGAAGGGGGAAAGACTATATTGAAACCATTGCTAGATCAGCTGCTAAGAAAGTTGGTTCACTGTGTTGGACACAACAATTTTTCTCTCCAGACTATCATACAGAGATACCATCAGCCCATGCTTAGAATACTGCTTCTATATATGGTCTGGTATCCCTGCAATATTATTGGACCTGATATAGCAGCTCAACTTCAGTCAATTTCCCACCACTGTGAGGTTGACCTTTTGTGTCTTTTCTATTAAGACTTTTATGGTAATTGTCCAGATGAGCTCTTCACAATGGCACCTAGGCTTTTAGAATTTAAGTCTGCTACTAGACTGGTGCAGAGATCTCATCAATTTACAGTTGAGCTGGCTAGATGCAAGCATTAGTTCTATGCTGACAGCTTCTTTTCTCACACTTCTCACTTGTAGAACCCCCTTCCAACTCCATTCTTTCCAGCCAAATTTATTCTGCAAATGTTTAAATGCAATGTCAATCACTGTCTTGATTACACTTTTTCTTTCCATTCATTAATATTTCTGTTCCTATTTTTTCCCCACCCCATAATCCTGTGTCTTAGTGGCTTTACTGCCTTGCATGAGATAAAACAGAATATATATACATATATATTATTTACCAGAACATTTTGGCAATTGTGTCCACTTTCCCATTCCATCACATTCAGTATAAGACTGTAGGCTCGACATGTTAAATCCATCATTACAGGTATAATAAATACGAGATCCATAAGTAACACCAGTTGCATTGATTATTCTACCATTTTTCAGATCCGGAAACATTCCACAGTAAACGACTGTTTAAAAAAAAAACAAAAAAAAACAAACAAAATCAATAAAATTAATGACAATTTATTTCCAACAAATGGATTTTCTAAATTTTGATTAAACAATTTTCATTGTAATTTTGACTATTATGAATTTCTAAAGAAATAATGAATTTTTATTTATTAATCCAACATTTTTATTACTTCAAATAGATACCACTATTTGAGTATTTATTTTAAACAGTATTTTAGTTTACCTATCGGCCTGAACATTTGAGAAAACTTAGAAATAAAATGTGAATTTCAGTTGGATTCGAACCTATGTTCTTCTTTGATGGAGTAGTCATCAATAAATCCAATGGACTTTAACTCAGTTATAAGAGTGCTGTAATCAAGTATGTTTCTATGTTTGCCTTTAAGTGCATCTCACTTGATCAGATTTTCAGAAAATCATAACTGGTCAGTTTCATACCGGAAATGCTAAGTAATTTCTAATGAAATGTATTTTTATTTATTAATTTGACATTAAATGTGATTTTAAGTGGATACACAAATTTGAGTAGATGTTCCATTTATCTAAAGTATCCCCTAAAAATAATAAGGTTATAAATAAAAATCTAACCTCAGAATTACCATTTAAGGTATTCATTGTAAAAGATTTTATTTTAGCAATGAGTTGCTAACTACTGCCACTGTAGCATCTTGTCACAAACGATTGCACTATAGAATTGCATCACAAACAACTGTCATTATAACAGTGTGTCGCAAACACCTGCCATTATAGCAACGTGCTGCAAATGACTACCACTATAGCAACACATTCCAGATCAGTAACAGTAAGTTTGTAAATACAGAAATAGGAAAGCCAGAATATCCAGCTTATTTAGGAATGACTAAACTATCATTTGCACGTTTTTTTTGTCTTTTCTGATCAATGATTAGAAATGGCAGCAGCAACTACAAAATGAACAGCTTATGTAACTAGAAAGGAAAATAATATAATGAAGATGTTGACTTTCAAAATCTTAAACAAAAGGTTTGGAAAGAGACTCCAATAAAAATGAGAAAGGGTGATAATGATGAACTTAGGAAGCTTAATTACACGTGGGCTATTGTTATCACAAGTCATCGTTATAACATTTTGGCCACTGTGACCTCCAGCCTTCATCAGGTACATGGCAATGCTTGCAACCTACAGGAAATTTGAAACTAAACCTTTTCTTTCAGTGTTTTCTAAGTGGAGTGTTAGTGGATCATAAAAAGTTATAGAATTATGCTTTGATTAAACTATCTGTTGAAAAAGTTCAAGAGCTGGGCTTTTTGTTGCTAGGCTGCTGTTGTATCAAGCAGTATGTTGTTTCAATTAACAAATCAGGGTTGGTCATGCTCTCAACTTAATCATTCATCATTGTAAAAAAGCAATCAGTTTTCACCTATTCATATATATAACATTTTTATCTTATTTCATATATTTTTGACCAGTAAATTTGAGTGGGACACCATAAGCTGTGATCGTGAATAGTGGATTGCAATTCTAAAAAGTCTGAGAACCCCTGCTTTATTTAATCTTCAAAGGTAGATTGTTTCTGTTCAGTTGCCCTTGTCTTTTATTTTAGTACTGTTCAGTTATTGCTCATCTTGTTTCCACTGAGTTTGAGTATGCACTGCCCAAGCCAGGGATTGAAGTCTCAATTACTGAGTCACCAAATTCATGTCCCAATGTTTTAATTGATTCAGCTATTGTCTGCAGGATAACAACAGCAAGAAAGACATGAGCAATAGTCTGCATGTAAATAATGATAACTCCTCAGCGTGCAATTTGATACTGATGTTATCAAATGTGTGAGACTCTGCCCTTCTCTCTCTGCCTATTTATATCAAAAAGATGATTTGACACTGACACATTCCTTTTTCTCAGTTTGTAAGCTGCTCCCTTTTCATTGGCCAAAGTAAATTTTGACAGAGGCTCACTAAACTTTACCTTGATCTTTTTTCAGCCTGGAGCCAATCCCTTTTGTATTGGTCAAAATAAATTTCTCACAGGCTTGTGAAAATTGGAAACAGTAGAGAAAAACAAAAAAAAGTTATTTTTATTTTGTATTTACTACATCCTCACTCTTGCAATCTGAACAGAAATAAAAAAATCTTACTTTATACAAAATAATTAATAATAATGATTATGGTCTCTATATTTTGATGTGATACAATAATAATAAAAATGATAAAAAAATGTCACCTTATTTTGACAATCTACAATAATGATGATGACAAAACATTGACTTACTTTGCCATATGAAAAGAAAAAAATCAAAAGTGTCATCTTACTTTGACAGGATGGATATCGTGAAATATTCCATTTTCCTCCTTTGGTACATTCAAGATTAATTTGGTCAAATTTAGTGTATTCTTCTTGTTTGAATACAAAACCTTTATTGCAGGAAACTTCAACAACAGATTGGTAAGAATTCTCAGAACCTGATGTAATGTTCAGCACTGTATGATTGGAAACAAATTCTCTTATATTTGGACAGGCTGAAAGAAAAGAAAAAACACTGCATATTATTTTATACAGGTGCTAGCTTTATTCTGCCAATAAAACTTATCTTACCTTATTTCTTTTTCTTTTTTAATGTACCACAAACTGTCCTGCCTAAGGCAGCTGTATTTTGAATGAGAGATGATCAAATTCTCTACCAGTAAGCAAAATAATAGTTACTAGTAATAAAATATTGAAAACAAGCAAAATGATTACAGTAAATTGTGTTGTTATTAATATGTATGATAGTCTGTTCTGTTTGTTGAAATACCAGTTTCTGTTAAAATACATTCAGTTTTACCCTTTTTGCTTGTTCTATAAGTAATATTTATTGAAGTATATTTGTCTACATCTACTGTAATTGTTCAATGCTTTAACTCATTACTACACATGTTAAACATTGAAGGTACTAGCCACATGTACATGAATGACAGATGTAACCTCGTCTGCATGACAATGCTATGCCATCTACAATAAACTTTCCTTAAACTTAATAACTCAAAAACAAAGAATTTGTAGACACAGATTTTTGTCCTTGCTTTAACATGAGGAATCCACCTCCAATGTTTGTAAAAGGTAAAAGTAATTTTAATTCACCCTGTGTATGTGTGTGTGTGTGTGTGTGTATATATATATACTAGCAGTATAGCCCAGCATTGCTCAGGTGTAATGAAAGCTTTAAAACTAATCCATGGACCTGGAGCTCAGACTCAGCCTAAAGAATATTTGTGTGAAGATTGGTGAGAATCAGATAAAAATTGTAGATTTGTATAAAGGACATACAGACAAACATCTTGCCTTTTATATATATATATATATATATATATATATATAATCGATTTTCTGCACTATTGTAAGAACCGCAACCTTGAAACTTCAGAATATCGTTTCTTATGTCTTTGTCTATGAGTGTATCAAATTTGATTAAAATCGGACTACTTCTTCTATAACCCGATTTTCTCAATTAACGATTTTCTATATTTATCGGGGGTACCATGGCACAAAACCTAGCTAAGAACACTCGCAGCGGCTTATAGTACAACTGTGTAAATTTTCAAGAAAATCGGTTCAGCCGTTTCGGAGTCTATGGGTAACGGACACAGACACACACAGGCAAAGTTCCATTTATAAATAAATTTATATATATATATATATATATATATATATATATACACACACACATACACACACAAATTAACAGACACATACATTGGGTGATTGAATAGAAACTCTTCATTTTAAAATACTTATAATTTATTTATTAAGTATAATTCTTATAAGAAATTGATATGAGTGGAAAGTGTTTAGTATGAGGTTTTATTTAAAATTTGATGTAGGCACCAAATTTCCCTACCAGCTTCTTGACCCACCCAGAATCATGTCAACTAATTTCACTAGGAACTCTTGTAGTATGGAAGACATAACTTCTTGTATTCACCCTTCAAGTTCTAAAATCTTGGTATGGTAGAGTAGACTAGTAATAAAATTTGAAAAAAACACCAAATTATTACAGTAAATTATGTTACTAATAATAGGATATGTTCTGGTATTTTTATGCTTTGGCAAATTTGTTTCTTTTGAAGGTTAAAGTTACAGTGTGTGATTCCATACTTTATTCCAGTCAACTGTTACAATATTGGTTTTGCAGGTACAAAGTCATACATTTTCCCCCCTACAAAACCACTTTAAAGTATATTTTTCTCACAAAATACCCTTGTAAAACAGAGGGGAGTATCTTATGTGAGGGTATCTATCATATTATATAAGATGGAATTGATGAAAACAATTTGAATGTTTAAAATCTTTTTCATTTTCTTAACATTTCACTCATTTCAATTGCTTTGAAAATGTTTGTACAAACATTTTTAAAGCAATTGAGAAAAATCTAAACAAAAAAGAAAGTATTACCATGGCAACCCTGCTACTTAGAAATGCTTTGATCTATTTGAACAATTTTAACAGTTTACAAAATTTTAAAATCATCTGAGCAAACCAATGAAATTTGTAAATGTTCTGTAGGAAGAAAGTGTCGATACTGGGATGTGTGGTCAAACATTGATCTCCAGGCAATAAACATAACTGTTGAATGAGTTGTGCCACTGGAATCATGTGATCATCAATATTTTGTATATAAAGCACTTGGATAGAAGTCTGAGTGTATTCTGTGTTGTGCAATATTGAAGAGAATGTTTCTGAGTGAATTACTCGAGAGAATTCTTCTGAGAGCTTTATTGCATATGATTCGAAGGATTTGATTAGTACATTGACTTTACATGATGATATCAAATTATTATGATTCACTAATAGCAAGTTACCAAAAGTTCCCTTCAGAATAATGTTACAAAAACTAACGTTATAAAAGTAAATAGGAAGATGTTAAAAATAAAATGCAAATAGGATGAGTTGATAAACAGAAATTGTGCTGAAAAAAGTTAATCTTGTTTATCCACAGAAAATGGTGAATATTTATAATTAAAAATATATTACATATTTTATAATATAAAATTTAATTCAAATTTATAATTAAAAGTTTAGGATGTTATGTGTTGCTTAAAAAATCCTCTGAAATCAATTTGTAAATAGCATTTTTTTAATTATAAAAATGAAGTTGATTTTTGTTTAGGGGTTCATTATTTACAAATAGCTGGGGACCTAACAGATGCTATTATCCTAGTTAATATTCATCAGAGCAGGTACTTTGAAAAGAAAAGACACAGGGAAGCCATGTTAGCCAATGGGAAAGTGAGTGGAACCAAGATATCAAGTTTGAACCAATAACATTGTGTAAGGATAATAAAATCAAAATTTACTTACATATGGAGAAGGTAGCCCTGAAACCTGAAGAAACATCCTGAATCGAACTGCTAAATTCAAGGCGAATGATACTCTTTTGAGTTTGGATATTTTTTTGAACCAGAGTGCTGTTGATGTCTTTTAATTGAGTTGTGCCATCAAAAACCTATTGGGAAATTCAAATAACACTATTAAGGTCATGCTTATAATAACAAGAACACTTGGAATAATGCTAGAGTACTTGAAACAATAGTGGCAATATGTCAGATTTTAGGTGATGGGACAGAAAGTGTGACACTGAAATCCAAAGGCATATTGGCAAGGATGCATTCCACAAGTTAGAGTATTGCAAGATAGGAAAATTTCACTGAAAACAAAGAGAGTGCGAGACTGTTATGTGATGCCAGTTGTTCAATATGGCAGTGAATGCTGGATTATCTCATCAAATGAAGGAAAGATTTGAAGTAACTGAAATGTGGTTCTACAGAAGGATGCTGAGCATACTATGGACAGGATATGTGAGCAATGACAAGGTTTTAAAGAGGATGAACACAAAAAAGAAACTGATACTTAAATTCAGAAAAAGCTGAAATTTCTGGGACATGTAGTGAGGAAGGATGGCTTAGAGAATTTGATGCTCATGGGAACTGATAGACAGAAAGAGTGACAAGGGAAAGAAACATGTGCCATACTTGATGAACTTGAGCAGATAGATGCTGGAGCAGAGTTTGAGCAGTAAAACAGGAGAATGGTTGTTAAGAGCTACAAGGGACAGGGAGATGCAAGGAGATGTGGAGGGCCATAATTGCCTACCTCCTGAAGAAACATGGCACATAGAAGGAAAAGAAGCTGTCCCTCATCCTCCAATGATAATCACCAAACATAGTTTGAAAATGCAAATCCAACAATAATAATAATAATAATAAAGCAAATGTTGATTGAAAGAAGGATAGAGATTGCAGACCCCACTTCTGCAGTGGTCAAGACAAGGATACTGAAGATGATAGAAATTTTAAGAGGCTTTCTCTCAGTCAACCTTCAATGACAATTAAAAATGCAAATCATAATAAATAATGATAATAATAGTGCACATGATTGATTAGGAACATCCACTCGGAATTATGCAAATTTTAGGATTCAAGTAAATGGCATTATCACAAATACTGAACATCTGGTATGGTTTTGGAGAAAATGGAAATGAAAGAAAACATACTTAACATCAGGAAATGACAGTTGAGGTTTCTGAGACGTGTTATGAGGAAAGAGGGCTTGGAGAATCTAATGCTCACGGGAAGGATAAAGGGAAAGAGGGACGGTGGAAAGCAGTGCATAACATCAAATGCTCAAAATAAAGTAGCATTCTGAAGAAATGTCCGTTTCAGTAGTTTAAAGTAAGATCATGATAGGAGTAGTAGTATCTGAAATTAGGTCAGATGGTAATCTGCCGTGTTTCTATAGGATCTTACCAGGGCAGAAATTTTAGTAGCAGGTGACCTCTTAACTTCTTCCCATATCACGCATCGTCATGTTCTTTTGTTCCACCCTCTCCTAATGTCATTCTGGTCTCATCTCTCTCCATCTCTGGGCACCTCAACACAGTGTAATGGTTAGCAAACTTGCCTCGCTAGAATTATAATTGAGGAATGAGTTCAATCCTCAATGGGTGCCCCATATACTCCTGGTTTTGTGCCACAATTAAGCAGCGCTTAGAAGATCAGCTCCCTCTGCCTCCCATCTGCTGGCAGCACTGATATATCCTTTTGAAGATCCCCTACAGAAAGTGGCTAAAGAAAGGGAAATGAAAGAACTAAACAAGCTACAAGAAAACTGAATGCAGGGTCATCAGTAAAAAGTGGAGCTTAAAATGCTAACTACAGGTCAGGGATACTAAAATCAAGCAGGCACAGAAATTTAAATACCAGGGAAGTGTTCTAACAGAGGATGGAAAGTGTGACACTGAGATCTGAAGAAATATTGACAGTAACAAGGATGCATTCCAAAGGCTGAGTAGAGTATTGAGAGACAAGAAGATTTCATTGAAAAAAAAAAAAAAAAAAAAAAAAAAAAAAAAAAGAAGAAAAGAGTATTGGACTGTTATGTGATATCTGCCCTCCTGTATGTCAGTAAATGCTAGACAATTTCCTCAAGGATGAAGAAGAGACTCAAAGTAACAGAAGGGTAGCATGGACCGAATATGTGAGCAATGACATGGTTTTGGAGAAAATGTAAATGAAAGGAAACTTATACTTAACATTAAGAAATGACAGCTGAGATTTCTGGGACATGTTATAAGGAAGGAGAGCTTGGAGAATCTAATGCTCACAGGATGGATAAAGGGAAAGAGAACTGGGGGAAAGCAGTGTGTAACATACTTGATGGTCTTGAACAAATGGATAGTAGAGCAGGGTTTGGGTGAGTAACAGGAGAGAGCGTGCCAAGAAGCCACTAGGGATAGGGAGATGTGGAAGGCTATGATCACCTTCATCCTGAAGGAACATGGCACATAGAAGAAGACTTATAATTAACTAATCAGTATTGGGAAGAGGTAGATTTAATTAGAATTTGATGAGCAAATAAGAAATTATGTGGATATAAAGTAGGGAATCAATTCTATATTATAAGCAATATATAAACAGATCCCTCACTTTGTGACCATGCTAGTTTCTATACACTTATATTCTATATTTGTAGGATTGAGCAAGTGGATGTTAGAGAGGGGGTTTAGGAAAGATCAGTTAAGTGCCATATGTGATACACGCTTGGATGATCATGTCTCGAAAGATATGACTAACTGGATAGAAGAAATTTCCTCTAGTAGGTTTTAATTACTTTCTAGTAGACTGATTGCCAACCAAGGCTATAGAACCCAAACTATCCTGCTACTTAACCCATAGCTGAAGGGGAAAACAATGGATTCATAACTTTACCAAGAGTATTTGTGCGTATGAATGCAATGAATTCAACTGGAATTCAAACTCGGGTCTCCAATTTCTCATTCCAAGCCAACATCCACTGAACCACAATGCACATCCTAAGCAACAACAGACAGAGACAAGTGGAAAGTCTACAGCCAATCATCCACAACAGTCTCTCTGTGCCATTTTTTTTTTTTGATTGACCAAATATTTTTTATTTTCCAGCGTTCATTTCATTTTCTTTTTCTCCCACAACCTGGAAGTCATGGGCTAAGCGCCTTTGATTTTAGAGATTTTTCAGTTACAATTGCAAACTTCCGGTGTTTTTGGTTGAGTTATGTCTTTTCTTCAACTTTTTATAGGTTGAGAGAAGTATAGAAAGTTCAAAGAGAGAGAAACAAAGAAATGTCAGAGAGAGAGAGAGAGAAAAAAAGAAAATTAATAGAGACAGACAGAAAGAGAGAAAAAGTTTAGAGAGAGAGAGAGAGAGAGAGAGACAGAGAAAGATCAAGAAAGAAAACAGTTCAGAGAGAGAGAGAGAGAGAAAGAAAACAGTTCAGAGAGAGAAAGAAAAAAGTTCAGAGAGAGAGAGAGAAAAAGAAAAAGAAAATTCAGAGACAAAGAAAGTAAATCAAAGTTCAGATAGAGAGAGAGAGAAAGAATGTTCATGGAGAAAAAGAAAAATGTTTAGAGAGGGAGATAGAGAGACAAAAAGAAAATTCAGAGAGACAGAGAGAGAGTAAAAAGTGATTAGTGCATGAGAAAGACAGTTCGGAGAGAAAGATCAGAAAGAGAGAAAAGTTCAGAGAGAAAGATCAGAAAGAGAGAAAAGTTCAGAGAGAAAGATCAGAAAGAGAAAAGTTCAGAGAGAGAAAGATCAGAAAGAGAAAATTCAGAGAAAGATCAGAAAGAGAAAAGTTCAGAGAAAGATGAAAGAGAGAAAAGTTCAGAGAGAAAGATCAGAAAGAGAAAGTTCAGAGAGAGAAAGATCAAGAAAGAGAAAAAGTTCAGAGAGAGAGAAAGAGAGAGAAAGTAAAAAAGTTCAGAGAGAGAGAGAGAAAGTAAAAGTTCAGAGAGAGAGAGAAAGTAAAAAGTTCAGAGAGAGAGAAAGTAAAAAGTTCAGAGAGAGAAAGTAAAAGTTCAGAGAGAAAAGTAAAAAGTTCAGAGAAAAGTAAAAAGTTCAGAGAGAGAGAAAGTAAAAAGTTCAGAGAGAGAGAAAGTAAAAAGTTCAGAGAGAGAAAGTAAAAGTTCAGAGAGAGAGAGAGAGAAAGTAAAAAAAGTTCAGAGAGAGAGAGAGAAAAGTAAAAAGTTCAGAAAACAAAAAGTTCAGAGAAAAGTAAAAAGTTCAGAGAGAGAGAGAAAGTAAAAAGTTCAGAGAGAGAGAGAAAGTAAAAAGTTCAGAGAGAGAGAGAGAAAAGTAAAAAGTTCAGAGAGAGAGAGAGAAAGTAAAAAAGTTCAGAGAGAGAGAGAGAAAGTAAAAAAGTTCAGAGAGAGAGAGAGAAATAAAAAGTTCAGAGAGAGAGAAAGAGTAAAGTTCAGAGAGAGAAAGTAAAAAGTTCAGAGAGAGAGAAAGTAAAAAAGTTCAGAGAGAGAGAGAGAGAAAGTAAAAAGTTCAGAGAGAGAAAGTAAAAAGTTCAGAGAAAGATAAAAAGTTCAGAGAGAAGAGAAAGTAAAAAAGTTCAGAGAGAAAACAAAAAGTTCAGAGAGAAGAAAGTAAAAGTTCAGAGAGAGAGAGAAAGTAAAAAGTTCAGAGAGAGAGAGAGAAAGTAAAAAGTTCAGAGAGAGAGAGAGAAAGTAAAAAAAGTTCAGAGAGAGAGAGAGAAAGTAAAAAGTTCAGAGAAAAGTAAAAAGTTCAGAGAAAGTAAAAAGTTCAGAGAGAAAAGTAAAAGTTCAGAGAGAAAAGAATGTTCCAGAGAGAGAAAAAGAATGTTCAGAGAGAGAGAAAAATGTTCAGAGAGAGAGAAAAAGAATGTTCAGAGAAGAAAAAGAATGTTCAGAGAGAGAGAAAAATGTTCAGAGAGAGAGAAAAAGAATGTTCAGAGAGAAAAAGAATGTTCAGAGAGAGAAAAAGAATGTTCAGAGAGAGAGAGAAAAAGTGTTCAGAGAGAAGAAAAAAGATATTTAGAGAGAGAGAAAAAGAATGTTCAGAGAGAGAAAAGAATGTTCAGAGAGAGAAAAAGAATGTTCAGAGAGAAAAAATGTTCAGAGAGAGAAAAATGTTCAGAGAGAGAAAAAATGTTCAGAGAGAGAGAAAAAATGTTCGAAGTGAGATTATAGCATAGAAGTTTTTACAATCTTTGTCTGTAGTCATTAGTTTGGATGAAAAGAAATGTGATTTCTTGCATGCATTTTGGTGCAGTGGATAACTGCTTGGAATGAGAAATTGGAGTTCAAATTTCAGTTGAATTTGTTCCATTTACTTATGCAAAAATGCCCTTGAGAAAGGTCAAAATCTGTCTCTTCCCTTTAGCTATGGGTTAAATCGCAGGACAGATTAGGCTCTACAGCCTCAGTTGGCAACCGGTCTACTGCAGAAAGTAATGGAAACCTACTGTGGGAAAATCTTCTGCCCAGACAGTCATATCTCAAAAGAGACATGATTGCCCAAGTGTCTATCATGTACGGCACTTAACAGACTGTAATAGTTGGTAACATAATTAAAGCTTCTACTGGGTATAAAGTGGGGAATTAGTTTTCTATTGTCATGAAGTAATAAACTGACCCCCCTGTAATTAGTTCAAATTAATATCAAATACAATTAAAGCTTTTGTTTGGACCTAAAGTGGGAGATCTGTTTTCTATTGTTATAAAGTAATAAACTGATCTCCCACTAATTACTAATTATTGGTGTAATAATATATTAGAAACAATCCCTTCTCCCTCTAGCTATTGGTTGAATAGCAGGACAAAATTGGGTTCTATAGCCTTAGTTGGCAACCAGTTTAATGCAGAAAATAATGACAACCTACTACGAGAAAATCTTCTTCCCAGCCAGAATATATGACACATGGCACTTAACTGATTGACAAACCTGTAATACACCGTAATTGCCTTGTTTAAGATTGCCTTGTAATATTGCATGTGAAAAAGAAAAGAATTTATCATTAGTGGTATTGTTGATTTTGCAGTTTATTGTCAATCGCAATATGAGTCAAGTTTAACAGAAGATTTGTTGTAAAAACTTGTAAAATCTGAAAAAAACTATCTGGAAATCAAAGAATAGAAAGGAAAAATATATTTTTGTATTGTTTGTACAAAAGTGGATCAGAAGCTTTGGGTTTTTTTGGCCAGTGGAAGTGAAAAATAGCAGTAGTCAAAATAAAACTGTCAAAACTTTTGATGGGGTTACGGTAAGGTCAGATCCTTAGTTCCTGAATTTACTGGGAAAGTATTTGAAAATTTGAAAACCTAAAAAATGATGTAATCAGGAAGAAGAAAAGAAATTACATCAGAGGAAATATTGTTACCTCATTGGTTAAACCAAGGGAGTGATATAACCCCACCACGAAATGTAGAGGTGGAAGTAATCTCATTGGTTAAAGATTTGATTTGCATAGACACCCCGGGTCCATCATGCACCTCCCAAGAGAATTTGGGACAAGCATAAAAATCAAGACCCCAGGGGTCCAAATTAGTTGCAGTCAAAGTCCAGTCGGTTCTTGGCCCAGAGATGTAACAACTGAGCCATAGAGACAGTGATGGTTGCATCCCATAGAGCTCCTGACTAAAAGATGTAGAAAGAGCCAAGCACAGTTGCAGTTGGACTTGGGACCAGTTGAGATGTAACAACTGAGGGAAAAGTGCTCCCAACTGGGGGCCACGACTGAAAGATTATTCACCTCCTATGAAGCTCCTGGCTGAAGATGTAAAGAAATGTAGAGAAGCCTGCCGCCGACCAACTCAAAAGAGTTAAAGTCGAATAATGCGCCTCCGATAAAGTCCTGGCTGAAGATATATGGAAACAGAAAGAGCCAAGAAAGAGTTAAACTAGTAGGAGTTGTTGTTGCTGAGCAAAAGGGACAAGACGATTTTACTGCTGCTGCCCAACACCCCACTTTGACCACTTCCGTAAAGCTTTGGTAAAGTGCCCTGAAAAAACTTTTTAAAAATTTGGAAAATTGAAAGCTCTGATTATTTCTAAACGAAAACTTTCACTCCGTTGTGAGAATAGAAATTTGACTGTTACATTCTGTTTCTGTTTGCTAATTTTTTTTTTTCCATATATATAAAGACTCTTTCCACAACTTATTCAGGCATTATCGAAATTATTTTTTTTTTGGTGCGGTATTTTTTTTGTTAACCAAATGTATGCGTGTGTCTGGCCTGGTTCGACGTGGTAAAGATACAGCTAACAAGATTTCAGCATGTTCTCCTTGAGATCAAAATTCACAGAGTGGGCAAGAGGGAACATCGTTGTAATAGACGACATGAAGACCAGCTACTGTGTCAAAGCCATCAGACAACTAGCAAACCAAGGGCGGCGTCACACACCTACAAATTATTTACTCATTCAATATACATTGCTAACAACCTACATGTCTGGTATTACGTAAAATTGTCAGAGGTCACTGAACAAACACTTCATGTAATTTTAAGAAGTTATTTTAAAGTTTTTTCAATGTAACACCAATATAACTGTAGACTTTGAATCTCATGCACCAGTGAGTTCAAATAAAAAACATGTTTCTGTTAAATGACAAATGTTTAAATTGTGACACTGATGTACATGATAGCAAACAAAAAACATTGCTAAATTGTTTAATGTATATTTGATATTGTTGGAGATTCAGTTAAAATTAAAATTATTCAATACTTATTTGTATGCAGATGTTGTGTACATATGGTGACTACAGGTTTTGAGGATGGACATTGTTTTTCAGTTTATCCATTACAAGGCCAAAATACCACTCAAGAGTCAAGCGGTTATTGAATGTGATTGTTGCAAACAAGATAAAAAAAAAGAGAGCATATTATGAGGACATGTAGGATAGATTATTGGTTGACCCTAGATATTAAGAGACGAAGATTGTAGTTGACAGGGACGCATCTTCTTGGGGGTTTCTTCCACAAGCTGTAAATGGAACTTATTCCTTGCCAAAGGAATACAAAAGTAAATAGCAAGTGTTTTCCATCTTGAACATACATTAAGTAGGCTAATATACAAGTATGTACGGCATATTCATTTTCTACATGCCATATTTAAATTCTGTGAAACCAACAATATTTTTAAAATGTCTAAAATATTAGATAACAGTTTTGAATTTTAGTTTATTTTGGATTCAGGTTAGTTGGTCAAAGTTGTTTTATGAACAAATTATTAAAGATGGTAGATTCTAATACAAGTTAATTTGTATTTAAAGTTTCTGATAGGAGTTGGTTATTAAAGTTCATATTGTTACTTTTAGTAGGGATATTTATGAAGTCTGAAGGTATTGACACTGTTTACATTGTTTGGACTGTTGTCTTCATTTTTGTTGCCATATTCACAACGTCTTGGTTGTTCTATGCTCTGACCTTCTTCAGGTGATTCTAATTTTGGACAAAACTCTTTATTTTGTTCACCTGGGTAGATTATTCTAGTTCCTTGAGTCACGCCTCTCTTCTAGATGTCTCACTTTTTCCCCTTTAATTCATCTCTAAGTTTTTTCTTTTTTTTGTTCATCTCTGCTATGGCCAGGTATTGAATTCACAATTCTTTGGGTCAAGACAATGAAACCAACCTTCACTTTTATCTAAATAGCCTAGTGGATAAAAGTGGTGGTTAGATTCACTTCGATATTCCAATCACCTGAAGAAGGTCAGAGCATACAGTGGCTAAAATATTGAGAATATGGAAACAAAGATGAGGACAACATTTCAAACAACGTAAATAGTTACAATATCAGATCTTAGAAATATAGACAAATATTGAATTCCAAAGGTTTCTTTTGCCTTTAAGTTTTCAAAATATATTTAAACAGATTCACCTATCGCCCAGTTCACACTCCTTCCCAGTATCTTAAACAGGAGTAGAGGTTTATCCCTTGTTTCCTGCTCCTTCAATTAAGACTCCTCATTTTCCTTCACCCTCACTAGACTATTGTGTCTTTATCAGTGGCATTATCAAGTTACTTGAATTTTTTAACATTTGACACCATATTTTTTATGTGTTCATGGTTGATATTAAATTTGCATGTTCAGAGATTTAGAAAAACGTAAAAATTAGAAACATCCAAAATTCACTTGCAAAGATTCATCATCATCATAAGTCTATTGAATGCTTCAATCATCCTGAGGGACCTAAAATCAAAAGAAACAGGCAACCTCCTCAAGGATGAACTGTTGACAGTGAATCTCAGGAGTCCTGGCATTGTCGTGTCTGTCCACTATTTGATGTTGTCTGACCAGCTCATGTATTGCCATCATCGCTTGTGTACACTTTCAACAGTGCCTTGCAGAAGTTGTAATGCTGTGTGATGTGACGAAACAATGACATCTTCTGACACTTAATACTGTGACAAAGATGAGGACAAGTCTGAATAATGCAAATAATTAAAATACCTCATTTCAGAAATATAAAAACATGTTGAGGGTGAATACGACAGCAAAGTTGAGAACAGTCCAAGCAGTGTAAAAAGTGTAAATAATTTAAAATATTTCACTCAGAAATATAGACAGATGTTGAAGGTGAATAAAGTACAAAGATGAGGACAACAATCCAAGCTATGTTAAGAGTGTCAATAATTACAGTGACTCATCTCAGAAATAAAGAGAGTTTGAAGTTGATGAGGACAACAACTCAAACAATGTAAGTACTGTAAATAATTACAATATTTCATCTCAGAAATAAAGACAGATGTTGAAGGTGAATATAGCAACAAAGATGAGGACAACAGTCTGAACAATGTAAATCATTACCATACTTCATCTCAAATATAGACATATTTTTTAATTATTTAGTTTACAAAAAATACTGGGCACCAGACTTACAAACTGGGGTACATGTTTTGGTGCATTGTATCTCAACTCAGAAGGAGAAGTATAAGAGTCAAGACAGAATTTCAGTTAAATTCATTGCATCACTTACCCTTGCCTTGGTTTGCAACCAATCTATCACAGAAAGTAATAGCAATCTACTGAGGGAAAATCTTCAACCAAGACAGGTCTTTTTTGAGACATGATCGCTTAAGCCTGTACCATATATGGCACTTAAGTGTTAAACTAAAGTAATTCAGTCTAATTCAGTTGTCAACACTAATGTGACTCTCCTATAATAACTAAACTTGTAATTGTGTGTTAATTAAATTTTCAGTTTATATTTTTCAATCTAAAATAACATTTTACCTTGAGATATGGCAAAAGAAATGATGGAAACAATTCAGTTTAGAGCTGTCAACAAGAATTTGCATTACAGTTGACGAGATGTTAATATAAATATCACCCCATTTCATCCAAATTTGCCCTTGGCTTGTACTTACTGAACAGAAGCCACTCATGTTATAAAATGGTTAGCAAACTTGTTTGCTGGATCAGTTACAACTGAATAGGGAGTTGAATCCTCACTGGGTGCTCCATACTTTCAGTCTTGTGCCACATCTAAGCTACGCTTAGAAAAATCACTGCTCGTTATAAAAAATAGATCTTTTGATTTTCTTTGTGTAGTTAAATCGAGTAGGTACCACCAAAGTTCAAAATGGATGCTTTTTTCCTCACCAAAGTGAAAGCAAAAATTGCTACCCACTATTTTAAAATATTTAACAAAAAATCAGGGCTTTATCAGATTCAAATGAAATTTTCAATATTCATTAATGGGTGCTCATATGTGATCTCTCTTGAATATATCTTATGAAATTCTGTCACGGGTATAGTGTGTGGTCTACCTTCAAAAGCTTTTTTTTGTTTTTTTATAATCATCTCACCCAAAGCAAGGTAGTACTACCACTGGTGTGCAAGGGGTTACATAAAAGAAGAGTGGAGAAAAGAGCACAGTAGGTGTCAGAGAATGGGTAAGACAAGGACGAGAACACTTGTGTTGAAGAGAGCTGCTTGAGAGTAAAGTGTAAAGGTAGAAGAACAAGGTATAGGGTGTTGGGGAATAGATGTGAGTCAAGGAGATAAGAGATGACACTTGACATTGCATTTAAACTTTTGGAGATTGTAGCTATCAGGGAAGCAAGTACATGGAAGGGAGTTCCACAGGCGGGAAGTGCAAGAAAAGGTGCTGCAAGAGTAGAAGTTGCAGTTACACTTAATTGGTTTCACTATAAAAGGGTGGGACCTTGTTGCTAGCAGAGAGGGCACCAGGGAGCTAAGCTTGTCGAAACAGAATCCATGAAAGTATTTAAAGAAGTATTATGACTGCCTGGTGAGTGTTAGTGAAAATAATTAGTATCAATAAATTACCGAATATTTATATCTATAAAATTTATAGAGATAAGT
Source organism: Ascarosepion bandense (assembly GCA_037127315.1). Taxonomy (NCBI): domain Eukaryota; kingdom Metazoa; phylum Mollusca; class Cephalopoda; order Sepiida; family Sepiidae; genus Ascarosepion; species Ascarosepion bandense. Next base: position 39,650 of record JBBBDQ010029947.1, read on the forward strand.
ATTAGGCTGTTATACTCTTACTGAGGTAGGACACATTCAAACCGAGTAAGCCATGTTCGATACCATACTGGCACCAGTGCTACCATAGCATGAGGTCTACCTCTCATTTCGACTATACTGTAAAATCTTTGGCAGCATCAAATTATATTTTATGTTTATACATATTTATTTAAATCTTATTTTAATACTTATATATCTACACTATTAAAAGGTAGAGAGGTAAAAATAAACACTATCAAATACAATACATATTTTAGAGATAAACACATTGTATATTTTCTAGGAATGGCAAGAATAGATCATTGGAATTTTTTCTCATGATCTTCCAGCAAAAATTATCAAGATTAACTAAAACAGCTGATGACCAACACCTTGCATTTTCTTGAGAATCATCATTTTAGCATCCAACCATGATCACTCAGTTGCCTGAGTGTGTGCCAATGTCGCTGGTGATTCACTGTCGAATTTTGGTGGGAGGGACACGGTAGACCCCTGTGCTGCACCTGGGGAGAGGGTTTAACCCTCTAGTCCGGATGGAATCCATGAGGAAGTCGTAGAACCAAGATCAAAGGAATTTAATTTCTCCTCGACACCATCTTTTTTTGTTTATCCTTTATGTGTGGAGGTGGGGGGTAGGAATAAAACAAACAAAAGACCTTTTCACCCCTAAGTGGTGTGATTTTTTTTTTTTTTGCTTGTCAGTAAGATGGACGTGTGTTTATTTCGCTAACGATTACTGGAGTTAACGTGTTTAACTTTACAGGCCAAAAATACGCTGTTTGTAATCAACGACTCACAAGGCAAATTCGTTGCAACCTACGACCTCAGCCCAAAACTGTTAGCAGGAAAAAACAATTCTGACAATACTAGACTTTTTTTTTGTTTTTACTGTACAGTATAATTTTTTTACTGTATAATTTATGGCATTCTGAATTCATAAATAACATTTCTTTGACAAACTGAATGCATGTGAAACATGAAAAAATTGAAAATCAAACACAAGAGGGAAATTATTTTTTCTTCGGATCTCATTCTCTGATGAAACTTTAATTAAAGTTGAACAAATTTATAAACGTTTCCGATTGATTGTCTTATTTCTTTTTCTCGATATCTCATTGTCTGATTCAAAGCTTTAAAATTAAAACATGAGAAATTATAAACGTCTCCGATTTGTTCATCTTTTTATTGCTATGTCCGTCTTTCCGGTTTGATTTTTCCTTTTAATTTACGTTTTATTTTATTTGTTAGTTATTTTCTGTTGGTTTCTTTGAGTTTTTTTTTTTTTTTTTTTTTGCCATAGCCATTTTTAGCAGGCTTGGTGTTCGTACAGTCGCAAGTGTAGGGTTTTTTACTAATATTCTGGTTTGGTTTAAAATTTAGGTAACATTTTAACACTAAGTTTCCTCAAATTATGACCGTCATGTTTTCTCAAATTCTTGCATTACATTTTTAAAAATTGATTTTTGGAAGTCTGGCCATGCATCATTTTCCTGTGCATATTTCTTCGGAGGAGAAGTATTTAAAATTTAAATACTTCTTTGAATTTTAATTTAAAATTGAAAAATTTCAAGTTTTAGGGGAAGGTAAAACTACGGAGAATGTCATGTTCCCTTTTTTGTTTTGTTTTGCGTGCACACACAAATTAAACATTGAAAATGGATACTTTTGAAATTATTATTTTAATTGCAACGGTAAATATCTGAATTTTTTTCTGAATAAATATTCACAAATATACTTACTTATTCCTATTGAAGAGGAGTTCTATGTGACTTTTTTCAAAAACCATTTTAGATGGAGCCAAGAGTTTCTTTCATGGATAATGATTTCATGATTAAATCCAATTTTTGACCTAAGTCGTTAAATGCACACCAGACGGCATTTATAACTGCAGTAGCCAAACCAAATGAATTTATGTTTGCATCGTTTTTAGAATTTCTTTGGTTTCATCTTCAAATGTAGCTTAGAAAATGGCGACTTACATTTGCCAAACCAGACGACAGTTGGTCACGTGACCCGACGTTTGAAATGAAAAAAAAAAGAAGCGCGTCTATGGCTTTTTTTTTTTTTTTTTTTTTTGTTCAAATCTCAAATAATCACTGACCTCTCGACCTTAATAAACAGGTGTCATGTGTGGCTGGGCAATTGGCTTTTCATTAATAGACCTATGCAATTTTTTTTTAAAGAGTTAGAGGCTGAGGAAGAGACTGAACATTTTTTAGATCTTATGGGTGTGTCTAAATTTAACTAATCAGAATAGAGGTCGACTTTGAAAATTCAGAGTAACCGTTAGGGGATGTGAAATATTCATAATTCATATATGACTATGGTAACCGTCATATTTACGACCGAACTGCTTACTTCCAGCAAGAAGGATACATAGTTACGAATAAAAACTCTTAGAGTTGATTTCTAAGTGCCACTTCCACAAGGCCGAAAGTATGGGGTACCTAGTGAGAATCGAACTCACTACTCAGTTGTAGACTCTAGCGAGACAAGATCGCTAACCATACACCACGCCGAGATACCCGTCTTAAAGACTTTTGGTATCATTAAAAGTATTTCAAACAGAAATTATAATTTCTGTTTGAAATACACCAGAGTATTTTACTAATTCAAAAATGTATATGAGTGTGTGTGACACAAGGCCAGAAGGAGAGCGGACTTATACAATTTTTTTAAATGTTAGCTTTTTTATGCATAATTGTTTACGTTGATTTTTTTTTTATGCAAGTTCTTTTGATAGAAGTGTATTTTTCTGTAAGCTAGACGATTTAAAATTTGTTAGAAATATCTATCTTTTTCAGCTCAGCAGTCAAACCCGCAAAAATTGAGTTTTTAATGCAAGTTCTCTTGAGAGAAGTGTATTTTTATGTAAGCTAGACGATTTAAAATGTGTTACAAATGTCTATTTTTTTCAGCTCAGCAGTCAAACTGGCAAAAATTTGTGAAGAATCCATTTCTAGGTTATGGAAAATTATTTTTTTTCGTATATATTAACCAATGGGAGGCGTGGTCTCAAACTCTAATTGTAGGAGCAGAGCGGGTCTAAATTTTCTGTATAAATAAAGCTTGAGTCAGTAGATACGAAGAAAAAAAACTTTCGACAGTAAGAAGAGAAGACTTTTGGGTTTTTTTTTTGTTTTTTAATCATCTCACCCCAAGCAAGGCATTCCACTGCCACTATTGCGCATATGGCTACATAGGGGAAGGTAAAGAGAAGGAGTGGTTAGACATAGGGAATGTCAGGAGGAAGGTGACAGATGAATAAGGATAGCGAGGATGAGGGTTGGGCAGATGGGAAGAGTGTTTGATAGAATGGGAGCAGGTTAGTGTGTTAGGAGGTGTCTATTGACCTTACATTTAAACTCCTGGAGATTGTAGCCGTCGGGGAAGCAATCGTTTGGAAGAGAATTCCACAGTCGGGAAGTGCGAGGAAAGAAACTGTTGGAGTAGAAGTTGCGGTTGCATTTTATCGGTTTCACTGTAAAAGGGTGGGATCTAGTTGCTAATCTAGTATCTCGTTCAAATTCGTATTTAGGAGGCACTAGTGATCTAAGTTCATCGGAGCAGAAGCCGTGAAAGTATTTATAGAAGAGACACAGGGAAGCCACGTCGCTCCGGTGGGAGAGAGACTGCAGGCGGTCTGCCAAGTCGGTATCTATCACATTACAGACCCTCCTCTGAACCTTATCGAGGAGCCCTAGGAGAACAGCAGGGGCACCCGACCAGATATGGCAGCAGTATTCAATGCACGGGCAGATGGTAGATTTATAAATGTGCAGGATAGATTCAGACGGAAAAAACTTCCGGGCCCTGCACAGAGAACCGACTTTCATAGCAGTGGATTTAGCAATGGATTCGATATAGTCATTCCATTTGAGGTCCGCTGAAAGTGTGAGACCAAGGAGGCGCAGTGTTTTATTCTCTGGGAGGCAAGCCTGGTCCATGCTAATAGGAGGTAGGTGAGATTGTCGATGATGTTTAATTGAGAGTAGCTTCATTTTAGAAGCATTAAAATTTACTAACCATTTCTTACCCCAGTTCAATATGGATTGGAGGTCTTTTTCAATCTCGGCTGCGACGTTAGCTTTGACGCCTACACCAGATTTTTGTAGGAGGCGAGAGTAAACTGTGGTGTCATCGGCGTACAAACCTATTTGGGCTCTTATGGAATCAGGGAGATCATTAATGTATATCAGGAAGAGTGTAGGACCTAAGATGGAGCCTTGGGGGGCACCTGCGTTTGTATGGTATTTCTGAGAGGCATGTCCGTTTAATACCACCTTCATTGTGCGGTTAGAGAGGAATGACTGGATTAGTTCAAACAAATGTCCAGTTATACCATAGCTCCGCAGTTTACATAGAAGGCCAGCATGCTAAACTCTGTCTAACGCCTTAGATATATCCAATGCAACGGTTCGGGCTTCGCCATTCCTGTCGAGTGCCTGGTATATGTACTCGGTGATGGTCGTTAGCATATCAGCAGTAGACCTGGTGAAGCGGAAACCATATTGCTTGTCCGAGAGGAGCCTGTGTGCTGTGAGATGCTGAACCACCTCGGCGTTGATAATGGCTTCGAACACTTTGCCAAAGATCGGAATAAGGCTGATAGGGTGGTAATTTGCAGGGTCAGAGGGTTCTCCAGTGTTTTTAAATATAGGAACTACAGAGGAAGATTTCCAACAGGCAGGAAAGCAGGAAGCAGATAGGCAGAGGTTGTAGAGCTTAGAAAGGACAGAGGAGATTTCAAGGGCACATTTCTTTAAGACTATGGTTGGGATTCCGTCACCACCGCTCGCTTTGTGAGGGTCAAGTTTTAAGATTATCTTAGAGACAAGCGAGGGTGTAATATGGACATCATTCAGTTGTGCCTCGGTTCTAGGTGAGAAGTCGGGTGTCAAAACTCCAGACGAGTCCAGACTCGAATTGTTCGAGAATCTGCGGGCAAAGCATTCAGCCTTATCTGCTGGGGAGGTGAGGACCTCAAATTTGTTGATTAGCTGGGGTATTGTGGACTTGCTCTTGTTAAGTACTCTTTTACAGAGTCGCCAGTAGTCTTTACAGCCGAATTTAGAGCATGCTATGCGTTGCTTCATTCTGGAAGCAAATAACATCTTAGCTTCGTTAAGTATCCTTTTACACTTATTACGAGCTGAAGTGAAAAGGCGCCTGTTTTGGTCCGACGCGTAGTAGTTACGATAGAGTCAGAAGAAATGATTCCGGTGGGCAATGGCAGCCGAGCAAGCGGGTGAGAACCATGGAGACGAATGAGATTTAAGCTGGAATTTCCTAGCAGGGATGAAGGCATCGATGCCAGCCTTAACCCAGGAGGAGACCTCGGATGCACATTCTTCAATGGGAAGACTAAAAACATTTTTCCAAGGGATGTCACAGAGGAAGTCTCGGAACGAATCCCAGTCTGCTCTTTGATAGCAGTAGGATGTTCTACTTGTCTGGGTTTCATGGGTCGGGCGGGAGTGGAGTGAAATATTGACAGACACTACAGTGTGGTCAGAGCTTCCGAGTGGGCAGAGTTGTCTGGTAGTGCAAGAGTCTGGGATGGAAGTGAAGCAGAGGTCTAGAAGTGAGTCCCTTCCGTTAGGGTTGTCGGAGAAACGCGTGGGGAAGCCCACTACTTGCGTAAGGGATTGGGTGATTGAAAAGTTCATGGTGTGGACACCAGCAGGGTCAGTGACAGCGTTCTTCAGCCCCTTGGTGTAGTGGGCGTTAAAGTTACCAAACACGAATACATGGGCAGAGGGATGGGAAGAAATGGCTTTGTCAATATTGTCAGAAATGATGTCAAGTAACGAACAGTCAGGGGAGGAAGGAGAGCGGTAGAGAAAGAAGAGATAGCTAATCGAGCTGAGAAGTGAGAGGCGGAAGCACATGAAAGAATGATCTGGGGATTCAAAAGATGACACCCTAGCTAAGGGAAGGTGTTCGCTGACATAGACACCAAGCTCATGCATATGAACATTGGAGTCCTTCCTGAAGAGGGGAAGGTAGCCAGGAACGTAGGACTCAGATGAGGGGATAGAAGGGTTAAGATTAGTTTCACATAGGGCTAATATATCAGGTGAGTTATTATGGAGGAAAGAATCTACGCTGGTGAAGTTGGTGCGGATGCCGCGTATGTTAGTGAAAGAGATGCAGACAGGTTTGGGCGTTTTCAAATGAGCTGGGTTAGTTTTGCTATTATGTTTGCTTTTTTCCATAGTGATTCAGTTAAGGAGAGGTCTTAGAATAGAATCAGTCGGTCAATCATTTGCAACTTGTGAAGGATGGAGACTGGCGCGGCCTACAACATAATGTGGCCTCGGGGTTGCCCACCGAACGTTCATGCAGGGACGCCCGTCCATGCGCGATATGGCACCACAAGAACCCCGGTATTATTCAACTGTTGATCAGAGCAGCCTCTCAAGACGCTACGCAAGAGTTCGGGCTCCTAACTACCAGTCGGAAGCAGCTACCAGGAAACTGCCAACCCAGTACCCTCAGAATGTAAAGACGTTGCCACCATACTCCGTAACTGCAAAGAGCTTCCAGTTGAACTAACACTAAGACCGGAGAAAGGGGATGAACCGGGAACCCCTTCCTAAACAAGAAACAAGGCGATCACCTCTAAACTCATTCAAAAGAAGGGGGTGGAGTGTGAGACCGGGCAATAGTAGGAACTATCTACTCCAATTAAAAAAAAAAAGAAAGAAAAAAAAGTGACTGAGGTTTACAAAAGTTTTAACTTAGTATAAGTCAAAAATAACCTTCAATTGCAAAATAATTTACACAAATTAAGTGACAAAAAAAATCAAAGACGAACAAAAAACGAAGAAAAAAATAATTTCCAAAAATTACAGAAAAACAGACTGAAAAATGGATTGAATCCCGGTTGACTTACCACAAGCAGCTAACACTGTAAAGTTGATTTAATTAAATTTCTGAAGACAAAAATAGAAATTAAACTGTTTTTTACAGAATATAGTCGAGTTATGCTGCTTGCGTTCGTTGGACAACCGTTAAGAATTCAATGTAAACGAGAAATGCAAAGAAAAAAAGAAAACATTGACATCAAGAAGGCTCTGTTTCCAGCCAACGACAGAGAAATGAGAGAAATTTAAATGCGACTTCAATTGCCATCTCTTATCTCCTTATCTCATATTTTTCCCTGGCACATCTTGTTTTTCTTCCTTTCCGCTCCACTCTTATGCAGCGCTCTTCACACCAGTATTTTCATCTTTCTCTTACCAATTCTTCGACACCCCCACTTTTTCTCCACTCTCTTAATCCTTTGCCCTCCAGTACCACTAATATCTTGCTTGGCGTGAAACGATTAAAACAAATAGAATTTCAGTGAAAATTCTCTTTCCAATGAAAATATGAGGCTAGCTCAAAAGTAAAAAATAAAAACCAGTAAGATGAAATCGTTTTAAAAATACTAATATTTAACTTAACAATGTTCTTTCTGTGACAGTTTGTTGTTTTCAAAAATGACTCCAATTATCAAATAATTTTCAAGAAGAATGACTCTTCTTTTTAAACGTATGCTTTCGATGACTGCAGCCTGGCAGATGGGCAAAAAACCGTACACCCAGATTGGCAGATAGGCAAAAGAACGTCTCCCCCAGATTGGCAGATAGGCAAAAAGCCGTAACCCCATATCAGCAGATAGGCAAAAAGCCGTAACCCCCAGATGGCAGATAGGGAAAAATGTACTTCCCAGATTGGCACAGAGCAAGAAGTTGAAATAACCAGATTGACATATAGGCAAAAAGCCGTACCCCCAGATTGGCAGGTAGGCAAAATTGGTACAACCTAGGTTGACAGATAGCCAAAATTGGTGCACCCGAGTCAAATAGCCTTACCCCAGATTGGCAGGTAGCTAAATTGCCGTGCTTCCCAGATTGGCAGATAGCCAAAAATTAATACCTCCCAGACTGGCAGATAGGCAATCTAGAAGTAGATGCCAATCAAAACGGAATAGTCTATTATTTATGAGATATTGGCAGGAGACATTAAACACTTACCTTGACATAATCTTTAGGGTCACTGAGATTATACGAGTCGAAAAAAAGATTGACTGATCGCTCACTATTAGGGGAGATAATTGTCCATGTACATTTTTGGTTAGTAATGTACAAACCGATATTAGAGTTTTCATAGTTAAATCCTGGAGAACTGATGACACCAGCTTCTGTTTCCAATTTCAAATCACACCCTGTTTAAAGAAAAGGTATACATTTTTTTCAAAATCTGACCAAGTCAATATTTTAAATTGCACAGAAAAAAGTTCTTAGATCTGGAAGACAGGCTATTCATATCTTCTTCTGCGTGCCTTGTCCCTTCGGGACGTAGGCGATCATGGCCTTCCACGTCTCCCTATTCCTGGTGGTTCTTAACACGCTTTCTCCTGTTACACCACGAAACCCCGTTCTGCCATCCACCTGCTCAGGTCAGTTAAGTATGTTACACGCTGTTTTCCTCTGTCTCTCCTTCCCTCTATCTGGCCTGTTAGTATCAGATTCTCCAAGCCCTCCTTCATCATTGCATGTCCCAGGAACTTTAGCTGTCTCTTCCTGATACTCAGTATTAATTTCCTCTTCGTTTCCATCCTTTTCAAAAACCTCATCATTGCTCACATGCTTGATTCATGATATCCGCAGCATCCTTCTGTAGAACCACATTTCAGTTGCTTCAAGTTTTTCCTTCATCTTCGATGATATTGTCCAGCATTCACTGTCATATTGAAGAACTGACATGACACAGCAATTCAGTACTTTCTTCTTTGTTTCTAGTGAAATTTCCCTGTCTTTTAATACTTTACTTAGCTTCTGGAATGCACCCTTGGCCATGCCAATTCGCCCCCGGATCTCTGTATCGCACTTTCCGTCTTCTGTTAGAACACTACCCACGTATTTGAATTTTTGTACCTGCTTAATTTTAGTATCCCCCACCTGTTTTTTTTTTCTTTTGCTGATAACCATGTATTCGGTTTTCTTGCAGTTTATTTGTAGTTCTTTCTTGTCACTCTCTTCAACTACCTTCTGTAGGATGTCTTGTAGTTTCCTTTCCGTGTCTGCTATTAGCACTGTATCGTCTGCGTACTTTATGTGGTCCAAATTGTGGCCTCCGATGATTAATCCTGGCATCACATCAACGGTCCTCAGAATAGTCTCACTGTACAAGTTGAATAGCTCCGGTGAAAAGACACAGCCTTGTCTTACGCCCCTTTCTATCTTTGTATATCTGCTGAATTCGTTACCTGTTCATATGCATGAGGTTTGCTGCTAGTAGAGATTCTTGATTACTCTTATGTCTTTCCCAAATATGTCGACGTTGCTGAGTGTTTCTATGAATTCTTTGTGGCGTACTTTGTCGAACGCCTTCGCATAATCGATAAAACATGAGTACCCGTCCTTTCTCATTTGTATTGCCCTTTCGGATAGAATCCGAATCATAAATATAGCGTTCCTTGTTCCAGTGTCTTTGACGAACCCACAATGTTCTTGTCATATCTCTGGCCTGAATATGACTCAATTGTAATGTGTGGATTACCCCCACCTAGTCGGCCAAAAACTCTTGCGAGGTGGAGTCATATAGGAATATAAAAGAATGGGTATAGATCTCTTTTTCTATATATATCGAAGAATCGAGAATAAAATATCTACAAAAATTTCCCTATCATATCATTAAATATTTGAGCTGGACAACTTTAACGAAATATTGCAATTACAATCATAGATATGAAAGCTGGTTATTATTTAAAGAAGTAAGCGGATACAAATGAAAAGATTTGAAATTGACACCTTTTTACATTTTAGTGAAACAGCCATTAAACACTTCTTTCTTTCTTTCTTTCTTTCTTTCTTTCTTTCTTTCTTTCTTTCTTTCTTTCAAGTGTTCGTCTTTCGTCTTTCCACGCAACCAGCACAGAATAGTTCAGGTTTTATGGGGTATTGATAGAAGACGTTAAACACTTCTATCTTCCCTCTTTTTCGTTTTAACCAAATCCCCGTCTTACGAACATTTCTCTTAATAATAATTTTGAAAACAATCAAAACAGAATAGTCTATTATTTATGAGATATTGACAGGAGACATTAAACACGTTTATCTTTCTTTCTTTCTTTCTTTCTTTCTTTCTTTCTTTCTTTCTTTCTTTCTTTCTAATCAAATACCCGTCTTTCGAACATTTCTCGTAATAATGTAAAAATAATTCAGCAAAGCATGTTATCTTGTGACAACTGAAGTTTTAGGAGAATGCCTTATTCAGTTTCCATTTTTTTTGAAAAATGGCATTTTATCGCTTTTTTCGAAGATAAAAATGTATTTTCTCGTCTTATCAGCTTAATCTGATTCTCCCCAATTCTCTCTCTCTCTCTCTCTCTCTCTCTCTCTCTTACCAATTATATTTTTCTTTTTTCTTTCACTTTCTCACTGAAAACAACTAATACTAATTTATTTTGCCCTCTTTCCAAGCGATCAAAACAGAATAGTCCATTATTTAGGAAGTATTGACAGGGCGTAACGGTCATGCAAACTAACGAAGGGAAAGAAAAGCACGATTGTAAAAGAATTTCTGACTGTAGATATGATGTCTCTAACACCTTTATCATACGTACCTTCGAGATAAGTCAGACTGAATCCTCCAGTGCAGATTTCCTTTCCAGAATGAAGATATAGGGTAACTTCATTAGTATTGGAGATGAAAACTTCATTTTCTGTTGATGCGGTTAGTTTTGCAGCTAGGACATTTCCATATCGGATTTCAAGGAAAGTTTCATTGTTCGGAATATTCAATTCGGACAGCTAAAGAAAAGAACATTTCCAATATTAATATTTAAAAAAAAAAACGGGGTACTGTTTATAAAGACAGCCATTTTTGACGTGCCTTTTTTTTTATTAGAACCTTGAATAAGTTCTTATTATTTTCCAACAGATGGTGTTCCCAGAACTGCGTGTGTCTAGTTTCAGATGGCAACACATCTATAAGGAAGAACTAAAAGCAAGCTTGAAATTTGGTGTATGTCATTTCGCTGAAATGTAAACAGCTTTGTTTTTCATAGCGTTAAATATGTTGGATTTCGAAAGAAAATGTATTTGCGGGGAATTTTACTGCACTGTTTTATTTAAAAGAAATTTGCAGCTGAAGCACACAGAATTCTTGTTGAGACTGACGACGACCATTCTCTGTCGGAAACAACATGCAGAGATTAGTTTAAATGTTTCAAAAATAATAATTTTGACACTGAAGATAAAGAACGCTCTGGCTCACCGAAAAAAGGTTTAAGATGAAGAATTGGAGGCATTATTTCATGAAGACTCATATCAAGGCAAAGCCGAACTTGCAGAATCATTAAAAGTTGATCACACAACAGTTTCAAAATGTTAGAAATCATTAGGAATGATTCAAAAGCAAGAACAAAAGGCCAGTGTCTTGTCTGGGAAAATATAGACATTTTTACCCAGGCTTAAGGGCTTGGATTTCCATTTTAAATGGCCTTGTGCCGCATCCGCCTAGAGTATCCACCCTAGTGGGGAGGTAGTAGATATCATTCTGCCTTGCGTAGACACAATGTCGAACTCAGACGAGACTCCGCCGAAGGGCAGAGTCGCATCTGGGGAAAAATGAACAATAATTTTTTACCTGGCCTTAAGGGTTCGGAATTCCCACTTTAAATGGCCTTGTGCCGCATCGGCTTCGGGCATCCGCCCTAGTGGAAAGGTAGTAGATATCATTCAAAAGCAAGGACATTGAGTGCCGTACGAGTTGAAGCCGAGAGACTTTGGACGGCGTCTTGTCATGTGTGATCAGCTGCTTTAACGGTAGAAAAGGAAAGGATTTTTGCATCTTATCGTGACCGCCGATGAAAAGTGGATACGCTACACAAACCCTAAACATAGAAGATAGTAGGGTAAGCCCAGCCATGCATCAACATTGGCGACAAAACCGAATATCCATGGTTCGAAGCTTCTGCTCTGCATTTGGTGCGATCAGCTGTGTGTAGTTTATTATGAGGCGCTCCAACCGACCGAAACCATCACAGGTGATTGCTATTGACTACAACTGATGCGTTTCAGCTGAGCATTAAAGAAAAAAAAATCGTCTGCTATACGAGCAGAGACCCTACAACGTGATTTTGCAACAAGACAGCGCTAGATCACATGTAAAACGGGTGAAAACGTACTTAGAAACACTTAAATGAGAAATCCTACTTCACTCACCGTATTTACCAGAAATTGCCTAGTCTGATTATTACTTGTTTTGATCGATGGCACTTGGCGTGGCTGAGCATCACTTTCATTCTTACGAAAGTGTCAAAAAATGTGTCGACTCGTGCTTAACCTCAAAAGACGTGTCATTTTTCCGACGTGAAATTCAAATGCTATCAGAAAGATGGGAAAAAGTAGTGGCTAGTGATGGACAATACTTTCAGTGATATGTTTCTTACTAATTTTTGTAACTGAAACGTTACTTTTCATGAAAAACCATCAAGAACTTATTCAAGGTCCTAATATATATAATCGTTTCACCCCAAGAAAAGCAGTACTGCCACTAATGCGCAGGGTGTTATATTGAAAGGTGAGTTGAAAGAAAATAAAAAGAACAAGGTACAGGGGATGTCGAAGAAAGGATAAGAGAAAGATGGGGATCAAGGAGATAGAAAATAACAATTGACTTTGTAGTTTTGAAGATTGTAGTTATCAGGGAGGCAAGTTAAGAAGGGAGTTTCACAGGACGGAAGTGTGAGAAAAGAAACTGTAGGAGTAGAAGTGGCGGTTACATTTGACTATTTTGACAGTAAAAGGTTAAGACCTAGTTGGCAATCTAGTAGTACGAGTAAATTCGTGTATTCGGGGCACCAGGGAGAGAAGTTCCTCAGTACAGAAGCCGTGAAAATATTTGTAGAAAAGACAGAGGGAATCCAGAACTTGTCGGTGAGAAATTGACTGAAATCGATCTGCCAAATTGCGATCAATTACATTGCAGATCCTCCTTTGGATTTTATTGAGAATCCCGAGATGAATAACAGGACCACCAGATATGGCAACAGTATTTAATGTACAGACGGATAAGTGATTTTTTAATGTGCAAGATTTAAAATAATCACATATTACTCATCATAAGAGAGAAGTAAACATTAATTGTGAGAATACACAATGCATGTTTGTAAGTAAAATGAACAGCAGACATGCGAATGAAAAGTTGGAGATTCCAAAATGAAGCAAGTACAAAGATTTAAATATTTAGTAAGTGTTTTAGCAGAGGACAGAAAATGCGACACCGAAATCCAGTAACAAAAGATTCCTACCAAATGCTAAGAAACGTATTAAGAGACAAGAAAATCTCTTAATAAACAAAGGAAAGAGTTCTTAACTATTACGTAATATAATTCCTCCTATGTGGTATTGAAAGGTAGACATTTTCCTCACAAATGAAGAAAAGACTTGAAGCAACGGAAATGTGGTTCTACAGAAGGATGCTGAGAATACCAGAGACCGAACATCAAATAAAGAGAGCAAAATATCACTAGCAAAAGGTAAACTAAGTATTAAGAGACAGGAAAATTTAATTAGAAACAAAGAAAAGAGTACTTAATTATTACCTAATATCATTCCTCTTATGTGTCATTGAAGGCTGGACAATCTCCCCACAGGTAAAGAAAAGAATTGAAGCAATTGAAAAGAAATTCTACAGAAGGATGTTGATAATATCGCTGACTGAACATAAAACTGGGATCTCAAAAGTTGCCTTCCAAAAACTAAGCAAGATATTAAGAAGCAGGAAAATTTAATTAAAAACTAAGAACAATTACGGAACTTTTACTAACTTCAGTCTTCCTATATAGTGATTTTCTCAGTGCTGCTTAGATATGGCACATGTCCGAAAGTATGAAACACCTAGTGAGGCTCGAACTCATTACTCAGTTGTAATGATTATAGTAAAATTAGCTTACTAAATATTACACAATGTCAAGGTGCCCAACATATATAAATTTTAAAAGCGCAGTTTACATGTGGCACAAAGCCGAAAGTATGGGGTACCCAGTGAGGATCGAACTCACTACTCAATTGCAATAGGTTCTAGCGAGACAAGCTTGCTGACCATTACACCACATCGGGGTGCCCTTCAGTTTTCCTATATGGCAATGTATGCTAGACAATCTTCTCATAAATGATAAAACATTAGAGACAAGAGAAATGTGATTCTACAGGAAGATGCTGAGAATAACATGAACTGAACATGTGAGCAACAAAAAAGTTTAAGGCATATAATGAAGAAAACAGGTTTGGAAAATCTGACACTCTCAAGACATATTAAAGACAAAAGACAGAGGAAAGCAGTGCATAATCTACTTGACGAACTTGTGTAAATGGTTGGCAGAACAGGTACTAGGAGAGATAGCAAAAAGATAAAATTGTGTAAAAGCTACAAAAGACAGGAAATTGTGGAGAGCCATGACCACTTATTTTATAAATGTACATATCACACAAAAGAAGCACACGTTTGTGTAAATGGATGGTAGAAAAGGGTTTAGGAGAGATAGAAAAAGACAAAATTTACTAAGATCTACAATTGACAGAAACGGTCCTGGGCATGACGGTAAACTGCATCCAGCAGCAAGGCCTCTGATTGAGAGGTTGTGAGGAGCATGGAACCACCTCTTAATTACTGTTGTTCCTAGGCCCACCCTAACCTGGAGTGATAGCACCTGTTAGGGTCCCAGCTATGGTCAAATAGTTCACCCCCTCCCAAACTGGGGTCAAAACACTATGAATGTATAGAAATACAGTTATAGAAATGTATACATAAAAATAGACTTTTATAGAAAAATATACATTTTTGAAGGAAAAAGAATTATTCTCAACAAAACATTTTTAATACAAAACTAGAGAACATTTTCAGTTTTCTAAAAGAAAAAAAAATCATTAAAATCTGACTAAAGTAACCTTCTCACTATAACCAAACATTAAAAAACAAATACCTTAAAAGCCCACATTTTTCGCATTAAATAACCCACAGAGGTTGATATGCCATTAAACAAAACTCAAAGGGCAGAAAACTTCTTTTTTCCTTTCTTTTCTCTTCCCTTTCTCCTCTTATTTTTCTTTATCTTCTTCTTTAAAGCCCTACCCTGGTTCTCCTCTGTTTCTGTCATTCTGGATAATCTCTGCTGAACGTTACTCTCTGATTTCCTCCCTCTTACTTTTCATTTCTTTTCTCCGCTTTCCCTTTTCCCCACTCTTATTTTTTTTTAATTTCCCCGCCCCTTTAATACTATTTCCTCTTCACCTTTTCTTTCTCTCTTTCTTAATAATCCTTTTCTTCTTCCTTAATTTGTCTTAGTTTCTCTCGCCATATTTTTCCTCTCTTTTCATGTCTACCTCTTTTTCCTTCTCCCGTGCATCTAGTTACAAAATTGATTTTGTTTGTAACAAAAAGCACAACACATCCTGAGATAAAAAAAAATTTTGTTTATATCAGGATATCTTCTTGTGTTTGCTCGTCGACGACATTGTTGGCGAAATTAAGTGTTGGTTTTATTATGACGCGGAAAGATTTGTTAAATAATAGTGTCCAACGAAGAAAAAACTCAAATTTGATTAATGTTTTTTTTTTATTATCATTATATAAAAAAGGCATTTTATCGCCACTAGGACATTCACTTTTTTTGTGAGGAGATCTGAATTTTTGCTTGTGGATTTTTATACAATAAAAAGTCATAAAAATTATGACTTTCTATCGAAATAAGATGTACCCTGTTGACTGTTGTCGTTTCAAAGTCACGAGTTGCATGACAAAAATCACATAATTACTTAGAAACACATAAACTCCGAGTGACACTCATGGATGCGTTTTGAAAGATAGAGAAAATAGTTTTATATTATTATTCGGCTACTGAAACGTTGAAGGATTTCTTCATTTTTGAGCCACACTCGCGAGGTAGAAACTATAAATACGAACGAAATATAACAAATAAAGAGAAGGTTCAGAACGGGATTCCGTTTTTGTGTCAATTCAAACGTGGATCAATTGAATCTCAGGGGACGTGTTAATTATGCTCGTATTTTCTCTACTGCGACCGTCTTCCTTTCTCGTCCTTTTATTTCGTTTTCTGGGGCTCCAAACAGGTCATTTGGGAATTCATACCCCGGATATAATTCTGGGTTTCCCATTGGACGACAAACAAACTTTGCGTCGGCTTGCGAAAAGGGTCCGTAAAAAGAATTTGATATATATATATATATATTTTATAATTAAAGATTATTTGAATTTTTTTATTTTTAAGATGTTTTCTAGTTTGCTATTTGCCGAAAACCATTTCACGTCGAGGTGCGAAATTTCGCGAGTTTTGTGTGCAAAGTCTGTACATTCCAGAAAATTCGTGTTTTTTTTAATTCTAACAAAATCAATGAGTCAGGTTTAAATTTTAAATTTTGCATTTGTTTTGTTCACTACAAATCAGCATTTCCTGATTTGCTGATGTAGATTCTCCAACAAAATGAAGTAAATGCTTTTCCCTCCTTCTCTACAATTTTATCATACATATATCAATATGTGTAACTGAAAGGTTTCTCTACTTTTCAAGTGTTTTATTGAACACACCTCTATGTGAAAAAGCAAATTTCTTTCTTCTGAAGGATTTTATTAAACTCACCACATGGTGTAGAAACATTAAACGAATTGTTATAAAAAATCCTTGTGTAGTGATGTGTAAATCTTGTAAGAAGCTACATGGTTTCTCGTTCCTCTTAGTGCCTGTGGTTTGCTCTGTTTATGTGTATATCTCATTTGCATGTCATGCTACACCTTCCTGAACCTGAGAGGCTTGATGCACTTAGTTACTCTATTGCTTCTTCGGAATATTCTGGATGGTCTGCATCGCTCTTCTGTTTTTTTTTGTATTCTCTTTAATGAAGATCTTGGTCTAGTTTCTTTTTCTTCTTCTATGTCTGTTAACATTTTCTTTACCCTGGACAGTGCTGTAAAGCATCTAATCCAGGTCTTCACGTTCTCTGGATTGTCGAGCGTGGTCAAGCATCCTATCGGTGATGCCATTGTTGTGATGTGTAAATCTTGTAGAAAAATATGTGATTTCTCCTCTTGGTGCCTGAGTTTTGCTTTATTTACATGTGTATCTCATTTTCATACCAAGCTACACCTTGTCTTGCATTTCATTCTAAATTTGCTTGTTTAATTTTAGTGTATTGCATAAACATTATCGCTATACATTTTTTATTGTCTTATTCTGGATAACACCAGAATAAATTTTAACCACAGTAACCTAAATTACATTTTACACCAGCAGAAAAGGCAGAAATACAACTGAGAAATAACATGTAGTTTGTTCACCCAAGAGCAGATACTACACATTGATCCAAACAAGGAAAGCATAACGGTCGTACAAATAAACAAACAGAATAAAAGTATAGAGGATTTGTTTCAAGGAATATACAGGATGAGACGGGTAAATTATCTCCATTTTATACTTTTAATTTTGCACATGTGCATTGTTTGTTGTTGATTCTGTCAACTGCGCAGTATAGCGGAGTCAGTTGGGAACCATCTGTGGAAAAAAGAGCACCATGATGCAATTAACTCCACCAGAAATTTGGAAACAGCATGCTGTACTGCTTAGCATTTGCACCTGAAGCTCCAAAGTTTGGGTGTCAATTTGAGGACAGTAAGAGCTGGATGAGTCTAATGGTGATTACGAATGAGTTTGGAGTGATCACTAATGATGGTGACATATACCTCCATTCATCTCTCCACAGGGCCTCAAGCTCAACACTCTGATCATTCTGATGAAAAAAGAACTGAATTTATTGGCGAGGGCTTCAGACTCAATATAGAGGCCTGTATCATGTGCTTCAAGGAGGTGGGGCTGCTCTGGGTCAAGACAGTGGTTGGTGGAAGACCCGATGTCTGGCAACAGAACTCCGCACTATGCCACACAAGCAAAAGAACCCAGTCATGGCTTTCAGACAATTTCTGTGATCACGTCACTCGTTACATCTGGCAGCTTAACTCTTCAGACTGCAACCTCCTTGATTATTATGTGTTGGGTGCAGTCGAGTGAGAGACCAATAAAACTCCTTGTAACATCAAGGATGAATTGAAGGCAAGGATTATGTCAGCATTCACCAACTTAAGCAAGGAGACAGTACAGAAGAGATGTAGGAGATTTCAAAGTCGTCTGAAGACCGTGATTGAAGCAGTGGCGATTTTACTGAATAAATTTACTTTTTAGTATTTCAATATATATTTGTGTAATTTTGGAAGATATATCTGTTAAAATGAGGTGTCAGTGTTATTTTTATTTTTGCACAATTTAGACAAGAATTTATCAATTTTATCATGTATATTGATTTTTGTATATCAACATATACCAGGCCAAACTTGTTTATTGTAAGAGCCACATACAATAAAGTTCAGATTTTTGAGATCTGGGAGACATGGACAAAATTTACACATATGGTTTTGTTACATACACATGAACATTAAAGTTATGTTTTAATTTAAGGGGGGGGGTCTCAATTCATTCCCAGTAAAAAATTATAAAGATTGAAATTTTTCTTATTTACCTTTTATATTAACTGTGAAGAAAAATCAGCTCAGCCAACATATTTCTATGGCCTGCATATTTTTTTCATTTTTTTTTTTATAATCATTTCACCCCAAGCAAGGCAGAAATGCTACTGGAGCACAGGGGTTTACAGTAAGAGGAAAAAATGGTACAGGGAATATTGAAGAAAAGATAAAAGATGGATGGGAATCAAGTAGATAAAAGATAGCAATTTATGATGCATTTAAACTTTTGGTGATTGCCGCTATCAGGGAAGCAAGTGAATGGAAATAAGTTTCACAAATGGGAAGTATGAGAAAAGAAACTGATAGAGTAGAAGAGACAGTTAAATTTAACTATTTTGATAGTAAAATGGTGGAACCTTGATGCCAGTCTAGCAGCATGAGTAAATACACATGGTCAGGTTACTAGGGAAAAAAGAGTTGCATATGGCTCACAAGCCTAGGTTTGACCCCTCCAGATATAGAGAAAGCTTTTAATTTAATAAAAGATGAAAGTTTTAAATCGCTTA
This sequence comes from Ascarosepion bandense, assembly GCA_037127315.1. Classification (NCBI taxonomy): domain Eukaryota; kingdom Metazoa; phylum Mollusca; class Cephalopoda; order Sepiida; family Sepiidae; genus Ascarosepion; species Ascarosepion bandense. Next base: position 58,747 of record JBBBDQ010029947.1, read on the forward strand.
CCTGAATGGTTATTACACTACTTTTGGTAGCTTTAATTTTCCATGTAAGCCAAAGATCTGGTATTAGAATTGGATTTTGAGGAGACAAAATTGTCTGGGGTTGGCTCGTAGCTTGTAACATTTCCGGCAGTAGAGAAACTGCAAAAATAATACAAATAATTACATAAAATCAGTCAATTTGAAACATTTTCTTTTCTTTTTTTTTCATAACAAAATAAAGATTAAAATCCATTTTGTATTGAGAGAGTTGATTTGTTCCACGTCAGGAAGAATGGCCAGCTTTGAAGACTGGGAATAAAATAACACAAGTACTTGTAACAAATTTACATTATTTTCTTTGTCTGAACTGTTGTTCTCATCTTTATTGTAATATTCACAATGTTTCAGCCATTGTATGTTTTGACCTTCTTCAGGTGATATATGTTGGAATTTCAAACCGAGCATTTTATTTTGTCCATTGAGGGGAAGATTGTTCTAGTTCCATGTGCCATGCCTTTTCTGGATATCTCGGTTTCAGTTATCTCCCTTTAGAAACTCAACTTTGCAAGTTTTTGTTCATCTCTGCTGTGGCTAGGTAGTGAACTCACAACTCTTTGGGTCAAATCACATATATCACCTGAAGAAGGCCAGAGTGTACTACTGCTGAAACGTCATGAACATGACAATAAGGAGAACAATTGTCTGAACAATGTAAATAGTTACAATACCTAATCTCGGAAATATAGACAGGTATAGCTGTAACAAATAGTTAGGATCCAAACAGAATAAAGCAATCATGGCAGGGTTTAGGAAAGAGAGAAAAAAAAGCAAAATTTACTAAGAGCTACAGAAATTAAAAATTGTAGAGAGCCATTTATTCCAATGTCCTGAAGCGGAGAAGGCATATAGAAACAGAAGAGATTGGATTAAGAGATTAGATTAAGAGATTAGATATGTCTAATTTAGTCTTTAATTTCTGAGATGTGCAATTGTCAATATTATTTCAAAATATAGTTTTTATCTTAGTTAATATAGATTTTATTATGGACACAACATTTTGACAAAGTATCGTCTGACCATCATCAGGTGTCTGTTGTTTACTTAATATGGGATATCAGTTCATTTTCTTTCTGTGCATCATGTCTTTTCAGGACATAGGCGATCATGGCTCTCCACAGTTTTCTGTCCTTTGTTTCTCTTAATAAATTTTGTCTTTTTGTTATTTCTCTTAAATTTTGTTCTGCTATCCATTTATTCACACTCATTAAGTAGGTTATATATTATTTTCCTCTGTCCTTTTTACCTTCAATCTGTCTAGTGAGTATCATAATTTCCAAGCCTTCTTTCCTTATTATGTACCACAGAAATTTTAACAGATTTTTCTTGATGTTAAGTTTAAGTTTACATTTTCTTTCAATCTTGTATAAAACTTAGTCAATGCTCACTTGTTTGGTTCATGGTATCCACAGCATCCTCCTAATAAGGCTAAAAATATTTATTTTATGAGAGGATCAGCTAAAAAATATATATATAAAAACAAGAATCTTTAAAACATGTAATCTGATTCAGTCCGCATCCTCTTTTCACAGCAATATTAAATTCTGTGAGAATTATCAGATCTTGTCTACCAGGATGCTCCTGAAAATTACACAAAAATATCTTGAAATACTAAAGAGCAAATTTATTCAGTAAAATCCCTATTGGTTTCAACCACAGCCTCTAGATGATTTCGGAATCTCCTGCTACTCTTTTGGATGGTCTCCTTGATTAAGTTGGTGAATGCCCCCATAATCCTTGCCTTGGGTACATCTTTAGTGTTCTATTCAGGACTATAAAAAAATAAGGTCATAAAATCTCTTCTTCTTTTTTTGCTCTGAGATGTACTAGTGACAACAATGGGACTTTTTTACTTTGAGAAGGCACTTACCAAGCAGCAGACTTTAATTTCACCCAACCACGTGGTGTGGACACGCACACACACTAAGCTGATAAATGGTTTTCCTATCTGCACACACATGAATATAATTTTCACTATCTCTTTTTTGGTCAGCAATATTGTTCTTTATAAATATATGGGAATAAAATATATATATTTCTTTTGAAAACCTAACTTAATTTGCTTTGAAAGTCTCCACTCTCAACAGCAACCTTTTCGATTACAATCCTATAGCCCCTCTTCACTACAAATTTTAAAACGTTCTACAGAAGTTTAAAAATCTAAGGTGAATAAAAGACAGCCTGTGCAGTAATTGGCCATGGTTAAGTATAATTGAAAAATGCTCCACAAACAGAATTAACAAACTTTTCAATAAATAATAAGAAAAGCAAGCAAAAGAACAGACCAAAATAATACCAAGAAAACAATATATATATTGTATGTTATATATATTATATGTTATATATATTATATGTTATAATATATATATGTAAAAGGTACAGTTTTTTCCTGCTTTAATGTGTGCATAGCCATGACATTTATAAATGCTTAGCTATCAAATGTTTCATTTAAAGCAGAAAGAAAAAATACAGTAATGTATAGCAACACAGTTTTGCAAACATTTTTGTTATTTTGTTATTACTACTTGCACCCCTGAAGACGATCTCAGTAGGAGATTGGAAGTACTTGGGAAAATAAAAAAAAATATTTCAAAGTTACAGCACATTTCTCACAGCTTTTAATTACAATACACAGAAGATTATTTGTGAGTATGAACAGATCTTTTCAAAAATAAGCAGACATAATGTTTGTAATTTGTTTAATCAGACATGCCTAAAAGAAAAAAAATTGCTGCCTATATATATACACACACACACACACACACACACACACACACACACACACACACACATATATATATATATATATATATATATATATATAGGCTAGTCAAAAGTCAGCAAAGTAACATCAATAAAGCAAAATGTTCAGCAATTAAGAATTGTGTTCATATGCAAAAGGGATACAGTCAAGTGATGTTAACCAAAAGACAAGAACAAAAATATAACAGATGAAACCATTTTTACTGGTTAATAAGAAATCCCAGCAGGCATTTGTAGATGAGGAAGGGCATTCTAGCAACTTTTTTCAGTCCTGTTTGTATTTTGTGGCTGATATTTTTTCAGGCCATTTTTTAACCCTTTTTTTTTACATTTATTTTTTCTCTTTCAGAGCCCAAAAGACTCGTTTTATCCTTTTTTACAGAGGAATTCATTTTGTAGGAATAATGACTGAGAAGAAGTCAGTCAAAAGAAACCTTTTCAGAGCCACCAGATGGACAAGCACAATTATAATAGGATATGTGCACTGTGGGGCAATAGATAGTGGCTTGAAATGAGAAATTGGAGAGCCAAGTTTGAATTCCAGTTAAGTTCATTGCATTCACTTACATGCAATTCCTCTTGGGAAAAGTATTAATCCATCTCTTCCGTCCAGCTATGGGTTAAATAACAGGATAGATTTTAGTTTCTATAGCATTGGTTGGCAAACAGTTTACTGCAGAAGGAAATAGTAACCTACTTCAGGAAAATCTTTTGCCTAATCAGTCATGGATCAAAAGAGACATGATCACCCATCACGTATGGCACTTAACTGACTGACTGAATTGTTATTGCAATATTTTGTTAAAGCTGTTAAGTGCAAATATTTAATGATACAATAGGGGAGTTTCTACTGATATTTTTATTGTAGAACATGCCATAAACTTACTCAGTCATTACCTTAGGAATTAAGATTCATCAGAATATTAAAATAGAAAAATTGTGAAATTTTTACAGGTTGAAATGTATGAATGCTGGTCCTTATTTCAAGAGGTAAAAGGAAAAGATTTTCCATTGACAACCTTTTCCATTTCCCTGAAACAGATGTTAAATACATTTATATTTCTTTCATTCATTCATTCATTCATTCAATCATTCATTCATTTATTCTTTCTTCCTTTCTTTCTTTCATTTACTCACTGATACCAAGCAGTGTCATTGCTATGCGGTCAAAAGAGAATAGTCCATTATCTGTGATATATTGGCAGGGCTTAATGGTCATGCGAACTAACTAAGGATTTAATAAAAGGAGGACAATCAAAACTATAATCTAGAAAATCAAACAATTACAACAATTTAAATATCTGGGAAGTGTTCTAACAAAGAACAGAAAGTGGGAAAGTAAGATCTGAAGATGTATTGGTATGGCCAAAGATGCAATCCAAAAGCTAAGCAGAGTATTAGGAGAGAAAAATTTAATTAGAAACAAAGAAAAGAGTACTGAACTATTATGTGATAGCTGTCTTCCTGTATGGCAGCAAATGCTGGAAATCTCCCCAAAGATGTAGATGAGACTTGAAGCAACAGAAATGTGGTTCTACAGTAGGATGCTGAGGATACCATGGATCAAACGTGTCAGATACAACAAGGTTTTAGAGAAAATGGAAACAAACAGGAAACTTATATTTAACATCAGGAAGAGGCAGCTGATATTTCTGGGGCACATAATGAGAAAGGAGGGCTTGGAAAACCTGATACTCACAGGACAGATTGAGGTTAAGAGGGACAGAGGAAAATTGTGCATGACATACTTGATAAGCTTGAGCAAATTGATGGATGAACAGGGTTTGGAAAAAAATTTAAAAATTATAAAGAGCTACAAGGGGTCTTGATTGTCTATGTCTCGAAAGGGACTTGGCACATAAAAGAAGAATATATTGAAACCAACATATCCACCGTGCTATAGACCCTCAGAAACACCAACTTTTTACTGAAGTTTGGAACTCAACAGAAGACTAACTATGTCTTCTTGGAGACAATCTAGTTATTTTGTGACCTTGTGACTGTAACCGTAACATATATGTGTTTATTTTTATTTTAATAATCATTTCACCCCAAGCAAGGCAGAAATGCCACCGGTGCATGGAGGGTTACAGTGAGAGAATAAAAAAGGTACAGGGGATGTCGAAGAAAGGATAAAAGAACAATGGGAATCAAGTAGATAAAAGATGGCAATTGACATTGCGTTAAACTTTTGGAGATTGCAGATGTAAGGGAAGCAAGTAAACGTTCCACAAATGGGAAGTGTGAGAAAAGAAACTTTTAGAGTAGAAGAGAAGATTATATTTAACTAGTTCTACAGTAAAAGGGTGGGATTTTGATGTCAATCTAGTAGCACGGGTAAATACATGTGGTCAGGGTAAAAGGGAAAAAGCTTGTCAAAGCAGTTGCCATAAAAATACTTGTAGAAAACAATTTGGTTAATTTGATTATTTTAAATATGTAATAATACATATTTAAATATATTTTTTAATCACCACAGAAAGAAAAGAAAAAAATGTATTACTTACTTGTAGTCCAGTTGAATGAAAATATCTGTGATGTGACTTTACGGTCAGTGTAAAACCTCAAAAAGAAATAGTTGTTGTAACTGATGTATTCAGTCATGTTGGAACCACTGAGTCGAGCCATTAAAGAACTTTCAGAGGGAGTAATTCCACCACTCCAGATTTCTAAATAGTCATGCATCATTTTCAAATTCATCTCTGAAAACTGTACAAGAATTAGAAATGACAAATTATGTCTATCACAAAATTGTCTGTGATACAAAGAATAGCTTATTAAGACTATAGAAAATGGATATTTTAAAAGTATATATATATATATATAGTGAGAAAGAGAGAGAGAGAGAGAGAGAGAGAGAGTTATTATTAGTGCTATAATAACAAAATATGGGACTGCAACTAAAACCTTTCAGGTTTCAGTGCCAAGTACACCATCATCAGGCAGTGAAATATTGTTTAGTTACAGGGGTCATATATATATAGTGATATAAAAAATTCATAATCAAAAACATAGATGCTACCATATTACAGTCTCATATATTATTATTAAAGCAATAATAATAACTATATCTCTATAAATGTTGTACATCTGTATTGAGGACTTTATAAAAAGTTGAAATTATCAAACTGCTGAATATATATTCATTAGTATGTACCACTAATATATATATATATATATATATATATATATATATATATATATATATATTGATGAATTGCAATAATGTTTAGAGCCATGAATTTTATTTTCAGTAGTTTTACTGGTAAAAGAGATTTTGGCAAGCAGCAAAAAAGTCAACCCTGATGAATGATGACATTAACACTGTTCTCACAAAACTTTGATGTCAGCATGAACCTGTTCAGTTAAAGAGACAAATTCTTTAAATTAAACTTATCTGTCTATATATATATATATATATGTCTATATATATTATTATGACTACAAAAATGAACATTTTGAAAGTATATATATCATATTGCTCTGGTTAATATCCATTAAGCTCTGTATATAGATCCATAACTTTAAAATTTTACATTAAATAGATCTTTTTGGATTATTCACTCTGTTTAGGGATTTGATATCATTACCTATATATATTATTTTTATTAATCAGGCTGATATATATATATATATATATATATATATATATATATACTTTTTGATTAAAAGCAGAATATCTGCTCAAGTACCGTATCAATTAAAAATAATGTTCAAACAAATAAATTAAATATGTCGGTTGTTAAATTAATTTTGTTAATCTTTGGAACTTTTCATACCATTGTCTGCTTACACTTGTTGACATTATGATATGATTTCAGAGAATTGTTGGTTAGTTTTTAAAGTGGAAAGTTATGCATATAAGGTTTGATTTAACTTTGATTAGATGGTGGAATCATTCATGGTTAAGCAGTCTAAGATGCACCAGATTAATCAATGGCTTCTCCTAAATTGTTAAGGGTCACAGGTTTAAATCCTGCCAAATGACACACATTTTCATAACAAAATTTGTCGTAAATAATCAGGCTGGTAGAAATATATATATATATATATATATATATATATATACACACACACACTGTTTGATTATAAGCAGCAGAATATCTACTAAATATGAGTATCAATTAAAAATAATGTTCAAACAAATAAATTTAATATATATTGTGTATTTGGGTAGCAATACCTCTTTTATTCAGGTTTCATTAAAAATGACAAAATTCATTAAAATTATAATTTTTCATATGATCTTGGATTTTTTTTCAGAACATAAAAATATAAAAATTATTCAAATATCTTATTTTTTGAGTGTTTTTTATTTATTTTTTGTATAATTTAAGTTCTGAAAAGAAAAAAATTATAAGATCACATGAAAAATTATATAAAAACTTAACCATAATGCCTTGTCTGTCATTTTTAACAAAACCTTCATATATATGCATATATATATATATATATATATAATTTAGGCATATTATATCTATTTTTATTTTAATCCTCTCTTAGTCTGAAATAATTTTCCTGATATGGTGATTAAAAACAGTAAGAAAAGCACTGTATCTATTTTCATTATTTTTATTTTTAAAATAGCAATTATTAAAAATTTAATAAACAGCACAAAAGTTAATGCCTCCAAGAAAAAGATTTTTTACACTGAATTAAAAAATAAACACTGAACAAATCTTCCTTAATAATGGTTTTTCTAATTACATTATTGATGAACAAATTAGACAAGATATTAGAAATATTAGCACAAATAAAAACGGACATACTACTTCCTTAAATAACACTAAAGAATTTTGATATTACAATCAAATGCATTCTAACTATAAACAATCTGAAAAAATCCTAAAAATCTCGTAAGTACTATGGATCTATGGATCTATGGATCTATGGATCTATTCAACCTGTACAGTGAAAAAATTCTGAGAAAGTTAGAAATCTTCCCAGGATTCGTCATTAGTGGTCACCATCTTCAGTATAAGATATACCGACAAGATAGTGTTGATAGCAGACACTGAAAAGAAAATACAGGACTTCCTATAGCGGGTAACATCGAGGATGCTAAAATCAAACAGGTATAGAAGATTAAATACCTGAGAAGCATTCTGACAGAAGATGGAAAATGTGACACTGAGAGCCGAAGTTGGATTGACATGGCCAAAGACGAATTTCAATTGCTGAGCAGAGTTTTGAGAGACAGGAAGATTTTGTTAGAGACGAAGAAAATATTACTGGACTGTTATGTGATATCTGTCTTCCTATATGGCAGTGAATGCTGGACAATCTCCTCAAGAATGAAAGAGACTCAAAGCAAACAGACATATGGTTCAACAGAAGGATGCTGAGGATATCATGGCCAGAACATGCAAGCAACGACGAAGTATTGGAGAGAATGCAAATGAAAAGGAAACTTGTAATTGGTATCAGGAAAAACAACTGAGGTTTTTGGGATACGTAATGAGGAAGTTATGAGTTAAATAACAGGACAGATTTGGTTCTATAGCCTTGGCTGGCAAACAGTCTACAGCAGAAAGCAATGGCAACCTACTGCAGGATAATCTTTTGCCCAGTCAGTCATGTCTCTTTCGAGACTTGATCGCCCAAGCATGTTTCATGTATGACACTTAACTGGCTGAATGAGGAAGGAGAGCTTGGAGAACCTGATACTCACAGGATGGATAGAAGAAAGGAGAGATGGGGAAAGCAGCTCTAGACCTACTTGATGGACTTGAGCAGGTGGATAGTGGAGTGTAGTCTGTGAAAGATACCAAGGGGAAAGAGCTTAAGACCAACAAGAGATAGAGACAAGTGAAAATCCATGATCGCCTACGTCCTGAAAGGACATGGTACATAAAGAAAAATGTTGACAGGAAAGCAGGAATATGGAAGTGAGTTTCACAAGTGATAAATGCAATGGTATTGTGCAAGGGTTCAAATATCAAAGGTACCCATAAATGATTAATAAATTTAATCTTATTTGCCAAAATAAAACTTAAATATTCTCATATAGCAACCTCTAATGGTAACTAACAGAAATCTCATAAGTATTAATATATCCCCAATAGGTCCCAGTAAAAAATAAAACTAATCATATACTATATTAAATTTAATACAAGCAACTTAATTATTTGCAATACTTCCTCTCCACTAACTAGCATTTTGTAAAAAACCAACATTGTATATCAATTTATATGTCCTTTGGGAGATTGTATCTCTGACAAAAAAGCAAATACGTATGTTGGTCACATAGCAACTATGCTATGAAGAAGGCTTAGGTTACATATGTCCAATTCATCATCAATTGTACAACATTTAAATGAACATTCCTGTCCACATTCACGATTCAGGGAAATATTAAATTACAATACATGCATACAACACTATAAAAATAAAAAACAAAAACTTCAAATTCTCAAAGTCATTTTTATCAAAAAATTGCAACTGACACAATGTCTAAAATGCCTATAACAGTAGGTCTTTAAAATGTCTAAGTTTTAGTTTTTAGAAGAAAAACTCAATTGTTTAAAACATGTAAATTGCAATTTTTATAGATATTAAAAATTAATTAACTTCCTTTATACCATATAATTTAAAAATTTGCATTGTGTTCTTACATGTATGCTCAAAACTCATAAATATTAAACCACAAGATATTCATAACTGAGAACTTTTCATAACGGACAATTAGATTAATTATGTCTTAACAATCAACCCCCTGAAGATGATCTTGAACAAGATTGAAAGTACTTGAGACTATAAAAATAGAAATAATGAAAATATATACAATACCTTTCTTGCCAGTTTAATCACCATACCTGGAAACTTATTCAGGACTACGAGAGGATTAAAATAGAATAAACTGGTATAATATGTCTAAATTATTTAATCAAACATTAACTTTAAATAAAAGTATACTCATTATATTTTTTTTTCTTTAATCATGTCACCCCAAGCAAGGCATTCCACTGCCACTATAGCACAGGGGGTTACATAGAGGGATTGGGTATAGGAAATGTCAGAAGGAGTGTGATAGACAATTTAGGATGTACATAGGGAGAGAGTTAGAGAGAGAGGTGTGAGTTTGTGTGTTAGGAGGTGTCTATTGACCTTACATTTAAACTCCTGGAGGTTGTAGCCGTCGGGGAAGCAAGCATGCGGTAGGGAATTCCACAGGTGGGAAGTGCGAGGAAAGAAGCTGTTGGAGTGTAAAAGTAAAAGGGGTGGGACCTAGTTGCCAATCTAGTATCTCGTGCAAATTCACATCTGGGGGGCACCAGTGATTTAAGTTCGTCAGAGCAGAAACCATGAAAGTATTATAGAAGAGGCACAGGGAAGCCATGTCACGCCGGTGAGAGAGATACTGCAGGCGGTCAGCCAAGTCGGTATCAATCACATTACAGATTCTTTGCTGTATTTTGTCAAGAACCCCGAGGAGAATAGAAGGGGCACCCGACCAGATGTGGCAGCAGTACTCAATACACGGGCGGATGGTGGATTTATATAATTGCAGGATAGATTCAGACGGAAAGAATTTCCGGGCCCTGCACAGAGAGCCGACTTTCATAGCTGCTGATTTAGCAATGGATTCGATGTAGTCATTCCACTTGAGGTCCGCTGAGAGTGTCAGGCTAAGCAGGCATAGTGATTTACTTTCTGGAGGCAAGCCTGTTCCATGCTAATGGGAGGGAGGTGCGGTTGTCTGTGGTGGTTAATTGACAGCAGCTTCGTTTTGGAAGAATTGAATTTAACGAGCCATTTCTTACCCCAATCCACCACGGATTGGAGGTCCTTCTGAAGCTCAGCAGCGAGGGTTGCCTTGTCACCTACACCAGATTTTTGATCGAGGCGAGAGTAAACTGTGATATCATCGGCGTACATGCCTACTTGTGATCTTATGGTATTGGGGAGATCATTGATATAGATTAGAAAGAGCGTAGGACCTAGGATAGAGCCTTGGGGTACACCCGCGTTTGTAGGGTAGTTCTGGGAGGCATGTCTGTTTAATACCACCTTCAGTGTGCGGTTAGAGTGGAATGACCGGATTAAGTCTAACAAAAGTCCAGTTATGCCATAGCTTCACAGTTTCCGTAGAAGGCCAGCATGCCATACTCTGTCGAATGCTTTAGAGATATCCAAGGCGACGGTTCGGGCTTCACCATTCTTGTTGAGAGCCTGGTATATATACTTGGTGATGGTTGTTAGCATGTCAGCAGTGGACCTGGTGAAGCGGAAGCCATACTGTTTGTCCGAGAGGAGCCCGTGGGCTGTGAGATGCCGAACGACCTCGGCATTGATAATGGCTTCGAACACTTTGCCGAAGATCAGAAGAAGGCTGATGGGGCGATAATTTGCTGGGTCCGATGGTTCACCAGTGTTCTTGAATATTGGAACCACAGAAGAAGACTTCCAACAGGCAGGAAAGCAGGAGGAAGATAGGCAGAGGTTGTAGAGCTTAGAAAGGATAGAGGAGAGTTCAGGGGCACAATTCTTCAAAACTATGACTGGGATTCCATCCCCACCACTCGCTTTGTGAGGGTCCAGTTTTGAGATTATGCTAGAAATCAGTAAGGGCGTGATGTGGACGTCATTCAATTGGGCCTCAGTTCTAGATGGGAAATCAGGTGTATGGATTCCAGATGAATCCAGAGTCGAATTGGTCAAGAATCTATGGGCAAAGCATTCAGCCTTGTCCGCTGAGGAGGTGAGGACCTCAAACTCGTTTATTAGTGGGGGTATTGAGGACTTACTCTTGCTAAGCACGCGTTTGCAGAGGCGCCAGTAGTCTTTGGTACCGAACTTGGAGGATGCTATGCGCTGCTTCCTGGCAGTAAACAGCATCTTAGCTTTGTTAAGTGTCTTTTTACACTTATTACGAGCTGAGGCGAAAAGGTGCCTGTTTTGGTCCGATACGTGGCTACGATAAAGCCGGAAGAAGTGGTTCCGGTGGGCAATGGCGGCCGAGCAAGCGGGCATGAACCAGGGAGACGAATGGGATTTAAGCTGAAATTTCCTGGCAGGGATGAATGCATCGATGCCAGCCTTAACCCAGGAGGATACCTCTGATGCACATTCTTCGATGGGAAGACTAAAAACATTGTCCCAAGGGACGTTGCAGAGGAAGTCATGGAACGAATCCCAGTCTGCTCTTTGATAGCAGTAGGATATTCTGTTGGTCTGGGTTTCTTGGGTAGGGGTGGAGTGGAACGAGATGTTGACAGAAACTACGGCATGGTCAGAATTATATATATATATATATATATATATATATATATAATAATTTTACTCTAAGCAAGTGATGCCACTAGTATCCGGGGTTTTACAGGGAGTGAAAGTGAAAGAGAAAACTGAAAATACAGAGGATTGAAGAAAGAACAGAAGATGAATCCCATTCATCTTTTATCCTTTTATTTAGTAATGCTCTACATGAGTGACTCTTGGTTGAACAATAGTAAGAAATAATAAAAAGCAAAAATCTATAACAGCTCGTAACATTTTCTATAGACAATGGAAATAACAGAATTATGGGTTTTCTAACAGTTTTAAATTTTTTTGACTATTGTTCATACAAGGCTCAAATGCCACTCAAGATAGTGCATTACTAAAAAAGGTTGTGGCATCAAAATTTGCCTGTAGATGATTAAGGATGTTATTGAAAGTTACCGAAAAAGAGCATTTTAAATATGAGATTAAGTAAAAAAAAGTCTTTGAATCACTTACCTTAAGATTGATTCTTGATCCTATGGGAGCTTCTAAGGTTAATAAACAGGTTGTCTTGTTTAATGTTTCAGGAGTGCCAACAAAACTGCCATTTATTCCTTTCTGGTGATAGTTACAGTTTTCAGCTGTAGTAATAAAATAAAATGAGAAGTAAAACATACAGAAATATAAGTTCAGTTTTTAAGTTGAAATATTGGTGCAAAAAAGTGAGAGATAGTTTATCTGGGTACAAATAGAATTATGAGAAAGATTTAGATATTATTAATAGGTGAATAAAATAGACATTTAAAAATTTTTGTTTTTTATAAGCGTTTCACCCCGAGCAAGGCATGTCACTGCCACTACTGCGCAGGGGGCTACGTAGAGTGGAGAAAGGATGATTAAATATAGGAAATGTCAGAGGGTGGGTGATAGGCAGGTAAGGATACTGAGAATGAGGGTTGGGTAGATGAGAGTGTTCTGAGAATAATTGGGAGTTAGTGTGGAGGTGTCTATTGACCCTACATTTAAACACCTGGAGATTGTAACTGTCGGGAAAGCAGACTTGTGGAAGGGAGTTCCACAGGCGGGAAGCGCGAGAAAAGAAGCTGTTGGAGTAGAATTTACGGTTACATCTTATTTGTTTAACTGTAAAAGGGTGGGACCTAGTTGATAATCTAGTATCTCGTGTAAATTCGTGCTTAGGCGGCACCAGTGAACTAAGCTCATCGGAGCAGTAGCCATGAAAGTACTTGTAGAAGAGGCACAGGTAAGCCACATCACGCCGGTGAGAGAGTAGCTGCAGCCGGTCTGCCAAGTCAGTATCAACCACATTACAGATCCTCCTTTGTATTTTGTCAAGAAACCCAAGGAGAGCAGCAGGGGCACCCGACCAGATATGGCAGCAATATTCAATACACGGGCGGATGGTAGATTTGTATATGTGCAGAATAGATTCAGGTGGGAAAAACTTCCGGGCCCTGCACAGGGATCCGACTTTCATAGCAGCAGATTTGGCAATGGATTCGATATAGTCATTCCATTTGAGGTCCGCCGAAAGTGTAAGGCCAAGGAGGCGTAGTATTTTACTCTCTGGGAGGCTAGCCTGTCCCATGCTAATGGGAGGTAGATGCCATTGTCTATGGTGGTTAGTTGATAACAGCTTCGTTTTAGAGGCATTGAAATTTACCAGCCACTCCCCCCCCCCAGACCAGCCACTTCCCACCCGGGATTTTGTGTTGTTTTGTGTTGTTTTGTAATAAGAAGCTCAAAGCGTAGCATTTGTTCCGCAGTGATATTTGCCATTGCTTTGTGTCTTGGGCAACTGTTTTCCAGCCCGAGTTTATTGCTCGGGCCAGCGTAAAAGTAGTGTTCTTCGGAACGCGAAACACCGGGAAGCAGTTGTCCGGTGTAAGGCCACGTAGGAGGCATGGCCTCCGATGGGCCGGATAACAACACTCCTCTCACCATGGCGTCGGTGGGAGGCACGGAGGGGGACTGGCGCTTACCGCCAGCCACGCCAACACCCCCCGCACAAGAAGCACCCGAAGCACCCGGATTACCTGGACTACCAAGACTACCGGCACTACCGGCGGCACCAGTATCTCCAGTTCCCTCCACGTCGGCGGAAGTTGTGCAGCAGAAACCAGCAGCAGCGGTACCCACCAGCATGGCATGGAAAGAGGGGACCATCCAGAAAGTACTCAAGGGCGCTGCGTACTACGAGTCCCTCAAGGACAAGTACGCAGAGTACGTGAAGGGATCGGAAATCCTCCCGATACCCGAAACGCTGAGCGAGATCGAGCCCAGGATCCTCTCCCTGCTGACCAAGGACCTGAAAAGCCACAAACTCATCGGAGTCAGCAGGGACGCCATAGAGGAGGCCATCAAAGCCCTCAAAATCAACGGCAAGATGGTGGCTAGGCGCAGCTACGCCACGTGGGACGTACTGCTCAGCACCGCCGACGAGGCCAGAAAACTGGCCGGCACCACCATGCAGACCAAGACCCTGATACTGGAAACTGAGTACATGGGCACGCGCAGAACCAAGATCACCCTGCACGGAGTGCCCATGGACATCTCACCAGACCATGTCGGCGTTTTTTTCACGCAGTACGGCAGGGTCGAGGAAGTAAAGGCGCTCACCTCGAAGCAGGGCTTTTTGACTGGCGACTTCACCCTGCAGGCGACGGTCGCTCGCGAAAAGTTGGCCACAATCCCCAACATCATCAACTGCAGGGGGAGAAGGATCTACGTCGTCGTGGAGGGCAGGAAGCCCTTCTGCTGGGTCTGCGGAGACTCCAACCACGTGGCCAGGGAGTGCCCCACCAAGAATCCGGCACCCAAGACCCAACCTCCGCAGACGAACGCCGCCGCCGCTACTACAGCAGAAAAGCCGGAAAAACCGGCACAACCAAAAAACGGCCCGGCGGAGCAAAAGGAGGGAGAATGGAAGACGGTTGGCAAGAGAGGAACCAAACCCAAGAGCCAACCGTCGGCGGAAAAGCAACCCGCCAAAGCAGCAGCAGTGCCAGCGTCCCCTCCTGCGCCCTCTCCCAAGCCAAAGGAGTCGGCAGCACCTCCCAGGAAGAAGGCGACAACACCCTCGCCAACCAAGCAGGACGCCCTGCAGGCGAAACCCAAAAAACCCCCGACGGAGGAGCGGATGGAGGTCGGCTCAGCGGCACAACCAAGAGCCTCTTCCCTGAAAAGAAACAGAGAGGAGGAAGAACAGCAGCAGCAACACAGCATCAAGATGCAGCGGAGGAGCGGAAGCAGCGACAGGAAGACGCATGCAGCCGTCTCGCTACCCGGGTCTCCGGAGAGGCCAAAAGACACTTATGCCAAAAAGGCAAGCAGCCTCCCGTCTTCCCCCCTCAAAAAAATCAGCAAACATCTCTCCTTTTCCCAGTCCCCGGTCTTCAAGCTGACCCCACTTACACCAAGGAAAACTCTCTCCCCCACTCCCACCCCTTCTCCTACAACGTCCCAGCCCAGAAAGAAAAAGACTCTCCCGAGGGGCGAAGCCCTAATGAAAATAGACTCAAAGGACGTAGCTAGGGAGTGGAGTGCACAAAGGCGTGCACTTTTGAAGCCACTCCTTAAGCTCAAAGAGGTCAACGGCAAGTCGTCCGAAGACCCGTTCAACTTCCCCGACGCCCCGGGGGTAATTACCCTCATCAGGACTACAGGGGGCAATCTAAAAGTGTGGGATCACGTGGAGGCTGCCGAAAAACTTTATCCCAACATCGTCATGATGAGGAGTGGTACTCCTGAACTACGCAAAATGGCGAAAAATTGTGCAGGCCGACTCCCAGTTTTGCTCCACCCCTCGTTATATAGGGTAGTAAAACTAACATACCCAACGGACGTTGGCGGCATTGTCCATGACGGACGGGTTACGTCCGACGTAGGAACTGGTTCCCTTGGACAGTCCGTCGGGGTCCTTTCCCCCAATGATTTCTACCCGGTATGCGCTCGTGTTTAAGTGTTTTCTCTTTTCAGATCTACTAGATGTCTATCAAGATAGCCAGCTTGAATGCGAGGGGCTTGAGGGATCGGGGTAAGGCGGCTCGCCTGCTTCGTGACCTCCTGTCCTTCGGCGTGGATGTCGCCGCGATCCAAGAGACTCACTTTGTTTGCGAAGTCGACTCGTGTGTGCTGTCCAACGACTTTGTCGTCTATTCAGCATACGGGAGCCGGCATGCCAGAGGGGTTTCTTTGCTGGTCAAGCGTACCCTGGACGCGAGGATCGACCTTGTCCATGTCGGTGCCGAGGGCCGGCTCATCGTGGCCGATATTGCAGTGAAAAGCAAGACGTTCCGGCTGATTGCGGTTTACGCGCCCAACGTTCAAGGTGAGCGAGTCTCTTTCTTTCGGCTGTTGGAGCCCTTCATGGTGAATCCAACACGGCTAATCTTAGTTGGGGACTGGAATGCCATCCTAACCCCCAAATGGGATAGAGGGAGGGGCGCTAGCGGGTGGAGTGGTGATCGCAGCCTGGTCGATCTGATCGGCGAATTTGGTCTCGTCGATAGATACCGGGTCGATCATCCGGATGGGAGCATGTGGACGTGGACGCATAGTTGGCCTTCTACCCGGGTATCAGCGTACCTGGATAGGATGTTAGTGAGAGAAGCCGACATAGACTTCTTAGAATGTCCAACGTTCCACTGGCTAGGCTACTCGGACCACAAACTCGTTTGTGCCCGGGTGGCGTTAGAATTTAGGCCTAGAATGGCTGGTTACTGGAAGTTCAATCAGTCCTTACTGGACAGGCGGGACTTTCGTGACCAGCTGACTAGAGTAGTTCAGCGGGCATTAATTGGGCGAGTCATTGGGAGTAAGTGGTGGGCTAGCCTTAAGGATAGCATTAGGTCTTTCGCCACCCAATACAGCCAACGGCTCAACCTAGATAAGGCTGCGAAGGCAAAGACACTTAGAGCTAATTTCGCCCGGGCGGAGGCTGGTGGGGATCCCCTAGAGATAGCCTTAGCCAGGGAGGCCCTGCAGCGCCCGACTAACGAGCGCTACATGGGTCAGGTAATTAGACATAAGTTAAGCAAGATGTCTTCCGAAGCTGTGAACATGGGCGCGGAACTGCGCAAGGAAGAAATTCGCCGTGCCGGCGACCGGTACATTCGAGAGGTGCGCGACCCGGAGGGACATCTCCTAAGGTCCACTGACGACATGTGCGAGGCTTTCCGGCAGCATTTCGAACACCGATTTACCAAGGAACCTGGTCTCCGCGACGAGGAGTTTCGCAGCTATTTGGCTGACTTTCCCCGGCTTTTGCCGGCTGAAGCGGCTAGCTGTGAAGGGGAGATTACGGAGGACGAAATCTACGTGGCCTTGAAGAAGGTCGGCAGAGGCAAGTCGCCAGGTTTGGATGGTTTGCCCTATGAATTGTACTTGAGGATGTCGCACCTTTTTGTCCCGATCTTGGCTGTCGTGTTCAACCACTGGTTTCAGCAGGGGTCCATCCCCGGTCGGATCACCAGGGGCGTGATCACGCTGTTGAGAAAGGGCAAGAAGGTTGGGAGGGAATTAGACGATTACAGGCCCATAACTCTGCTAAACACAGAGTTAAAGATTCTGGCCAAGATCCTGACGAATCGCTTGCAGCTAGTTGCCGAGTCTCTGTTGGAACCGGATCAGACTTGTTCTGTGAAGGGGAGAACAATTCAGAGCAACCTGCACTTGATTCGCACGATCGTAGAGGGTGTAGAAGACGACGATGAGGCCGCGCTGATCAATTTGGATCAGTCCAAGGCATTTGATAGGATTGACCATGGCTACCTGGCTGCTGTCCTGCAGGCCGCCGGATTCAAACCCGACTTCAGCCGCTGGATTAGCCTCCTGTATCGCTCCCCCCAGGCTGTGGTGCAGGTGAACGGGAAGCTGTCGGGCGCTTTCGCGCTGTCTAGGTCGGTCCGACAGGGTTGTCCACTGTCGTCTCTCCTTTACGTCCTGGCGTTGGAGCCGCTACTTCGCCGGCTAAGGGACGAGACGCACAGTCCGGTCCTACGTGGAATCGCCGTCCCTGGTGGAGCTCGAGCCAGGGTTTCCGCGTACGCCGATGACGTAACGACCTTTGTGTCCTCCCGCAGGGACATAGAGGCGGTACAACAGGCGCTTGTACGGTACGAGAAGGTGACAGGGGCCAGAATTAACTGCGACAAGTCATCCGGCTTGCGGTTAGGTGCCTGGAAGGGTGTTTCCCTCCCGGGGCCCTTCGGCTGGACGGACGGGCCGGTCAAAATCCTCGGAGTTTGGTTCGGTCCGGACGTACAGCTGGAGAAAAACTGGTCAGAAGTACTGGCAAAGGTCGGCGCGTCGGTCAAGATTTGGCGTCGACGGGGTCTCTCCGTGAAGGGCTTGGCGGAGGTGTGTAACACATACCTCTTTCCCATGATCCTTTATCGACTGTCAGTACTTCCCCTTTGCGATGATCATGAGAAGGCGCTCGAGCGTTTGCTATTCTCCTGCCTGTGGAGAGGACGCAAACACATGGTCAGCAAAGGAGCCTGTTACCTCCGTCCGTGTCAAGGGGGTCTGGGAATGCCACACTTGAGGAGCCACGTGCTCGCTTCGAGGTTGGCATTTCTCAGGCGCGCGTTGGAGGAAGATCGGTTGCTTGCGGGGGTAGTGAGGGACATGTTCCCTTGCCTTACCATCACCCCCCCGACCCTTTGGCTGACCGTCAGGCCTTGGGTGCGACCGAAATTCCTGCTCGAATGTCTGGCGGCCTTACAGGCCATTCCACGGTCCAGTGACCTTTCACAGCCTAGGAAAATCTTCTATCGGGGATTAGTGGAGGGTGCCGTGAAGGATAAGCTGTGCAGTAAGCTCGGCATGTCGAGAGTGGAGTACCGCTCTCATTGGTCTTGGGCGCCGGGTGCGGATTGGCTCAGCAACTCTGAGTTCTCTCTCACCTGGCGATTGGCTCGGAATGGCTTGTCGCTCAATGACAGGCGTTTCGCAATGGGCCTGGCGGATTTGCCAGATTGTGAACGTTGCAACCTTGGAATCAAGGAGACGTCTGCGCACGCCTTCTTCCATTGTTCGCGCGTTCGCCCGTTGTGGGAGCGTGTCGGCGAGTTGACTGCTCGTATCGCGCCGCGAGAGCTCGTGCTCATTGATCGCGCATACGCTGTGGACAATGTGTCGCCCCCGTACTCTGGAGTGAAACGGATGGTGTTTCTGTCGCTACTGGCCACGGCTAGAATGGTGATTTGGATGACGCGTCTGGAGGAAGTCTTGCGGGGAGGCCGTCTTTCGGATCAGGATCTAATCCGATATTTTGAGCACCAGCTCAAAATGAAGATTAGAACTGAACGGAAACGACTGCACCCGACAGACTTCGGTGAAAGGTGGATAAATGCAGCGAGCCTGGTTCGCGTGACCGGGGCTAGCCTTGATTTTCTCTTCTAGATCTGCTAGGCGCATCGGGGTGGATTCCGTTGGAACCCCTCCCGTGGTTTAGGTAAGAAGTTCTTTTGTGTACCTAGTTAATGTGAGTGCATGTGTTTGTCCTAGCCTGTTCCCGGCTCCATTGCTTTTGTTATGATCCAGTCCGAGATTCCCATTGTCCACTGTTATTTTTTGTCCCTTTTTTTGATTCTCGGCTGGGTCAGTCTTATATTCTCCAGTCCAACTTATTTTTTTGCCCAGCCTCTCCAGTCCCCCTTTAGGAAGAGAGCTCCTTGATTTTGTCCTTCAAGGCAGAATACAGCGGCCTCTTTATTTTTGAGGGTGTGTTTGGGTCTTACTAACATGATGTATATGCATTTATTTGAATTGTTTTATGTTTTGGGAACTTTTTGTTTTCTTCATACCCCTGCCCATCATGACATTCCATTTTATGAAAAAAAAATTTTTAAAGTTATTTTTGCAAACTATTGTAAATATTCACAAATTTTTATATACACACTTGGGGCGTTTTGTAGGTCCTCGGTATGTTATTTTTTGCGACATTTTTGGTGCATGATAAGTAAGAGTGGTGATGGACAAATTCTTATGGTGAATGAGAACCATTGTAACGCATGTATGGGTCGTGATTCTGATTAGCTAGGTATAGGATAGAGTACTGAAGACCAACCCGAGTTTTTCTTCCCCCTCCCACCTTTCGGCCTTGAGCCACAATTTGTATTTTACAAATAAATAAAACCAGCCACTTCCCACCCGGGATTTTGTGTTGTATTGTGTTGTTTTGTAATAAGAAGCTCAAAGCGTAGCATTTGTTCCGCAGTGATATTTGCCATTGCTTTGTGTCTTGGGCAACTGTTTTCCAGCCCGAGTTTATTGCTCGGGCCAGCGTAAAAGTAGTGTTCTTCGGAACGCGAAACACCGGGAAGCAGTTGTCCGGTGTAAGGCCACGTAGGAGGCATGGCCTCCGATGGGCCGGATAACAACACTCCTCTCACCATGGCGTCGGTGGGAGGCACGGAGGGGGACTGGCGCTTACCGCCAGCCACGCCAACACCCCCCGCACAAGAAGCACCCGAAGCACCCGGATTACCCGGACTACCAGGACTACCGGCACTACCGGCGGCACCATTATCTCCAGTTCCCTCCACGTCGGCGGAAGTTGTGCAGCAGAAACCAGCAGCAGCGGTACCCACCAGCATGGCATGGAAAGAGGGGACCATCCAGAAAGTACTCAAGGGCGCTGCGTACTACGAATCCCTCAAGGACAAGTACGCAGAGTACGTGAAGGGATCGGAAATCCTCCCGATACCCGAAACGCTGAGCGACATCGAGCCCAGGATCCTCTCCCTGCTGACCAAGGACCTGAAAAGCCGCAAACTCATCGGAGTCAGCAGGGACGTCATTGAGGAGGCCATCAAAGCCCTCAAAATCAACGGCAAGATGGTGGCTAGGCGCAGCTACGCCACGTGGGACGTCCTGCTCAGCACCGCCGACGAGGCCAGAAAACTGGCCGGCACCATCATGCAGACCAAGACCCTGCTACTGGAAACTGAGTACATGGGCACGCGCAGAACCAAGATCACCCTGCACGGAGTGCCCATGGACATCTCACCAGACCATGTCGGCGTTTTTTTCACGCAGTACGGCAGGGTCGAGGAAGTAAAGGCGCTCACCTCGAAGCAGGGCTTTTTGACTGGCGACTTCACCCTGCAGGCGACGGTCGCTCGCGAAAAGTTGGCCACAATCCCCAACATCATCAACTGCAGGGGGAGAAGGATCTACGTCGTCGTGGAGGGCAGGAAGCCCTTCTGCTGGGTCTGCGGAGACTCCAACCACGTGGCCAGGGAGTGCCCCACCAAGAATCCGGCACCCAAGACCCAACCTCCGCAGACGAACGCCGCCGCCGCTACTACAGCAGAAAAGCCGGAAAAACCGGCACAACCAAAAAACGGCCCGGCGGAGCAAAAGGAGGGAGAATGGAAGACGGTTGGCAAGAGAGGAACCAAACCCAAGAGCCAACCGTCGGCGGAAAAGCAACCCGCCAAAGCAGCAGCAGTGCCAGCGTCCCCTCCTGCGCCCTCTCCCAAGCCAAAGGAGTCGGCAGCACCTCCCAGGAAGAAGGCGACAACACCCTCGCCAACCAAGCAGGACGCCCTGCAGGCGAAACCCAAAAAACCCCCGACGGAGGAGCGGATGGAGGTCGGCTCAGCGGCACAACCAAGAGCCTCTTCCCTGAAAAGAAACAGAGAGGAGGAAGAACAGCAGCAGCAACACAGCATCAAGATGCAGCGGAGGAGCGGAAGCAGCGACAGGAAGACGCATGCAGCCGTCTCGCTACCCGGGTCTCCGGAGAGGCCAAAAGACACTTATGCCAAAAAGGCAAGCAGCCTCCCGTCTTCCCCCCTCAAAAAAATCAGCAAACATCTCTCCTTTTCCCAGTCCCCGGTCTTCAAGCTGACCCCACTTACACCAAGGAAAACTCTCTCCCCCACTCCCACCCCTTCTCCTACAACGTCCCAGCCCAGAAAGAAAAAGACTCTCCCGAGGGGCGAAGCCCTAATGAAAATAGACTCAAAGGACGTAGCTAGGGAGTGGAGTGCACAAAGGCGTGCACTTTTGAAGCCACTCCTTAAGCTCAAAGAGGTCAACGGCAAGTCGTCCGAAGACCCGTTCAACTTCCCCGACGCCCCGGGGGTAATTACCCTCATCAGGACTACAGGGGGCAATCTAAAAGTGTGGGATCACGTGGAGGCTGCCGAAAAACTTTATCCCAACATCGTCATGATGAGGAGTGGTACTCCTGAACTACGCAAAATGGCGAAAAATTGTGCAGGCCGACTCCCAGTTTTGCTCCACCCCTCGTTATATAGGGTAGTAAAACTAACATACCCAACGGACGTTGGCGGCATTGTCCATGACGGACGGGTTACGTCCGATGTAGGAACTGGTTCCCTTGGACAGTCCGTCGGGGTCCTTTCCCCCAATGATTTCTACCCGGTATGCGCTCGTGTTTAAGTGTTTTCTCTTTTCAGATCTACTAGATGTCTATCAAGATAGCCAGCTTGAATGCGAGGGGCTTGAGGGATCGGGGTAAGGCGGCTCGCCTGCTTCGTGACCTCCTGTCCTTCGGCGTGGATGTCGCCGCGATCCAAGAGACTCACTTTGTTTGCGAAGTCGACTCGTGTGTGCTGTCCAACGACTTTGTCGTCTATTCAGCATACGGGAGCCGGCATGCCAGAGGGGTTTCTTTGCTGGTCAAGCGTACCCTGGACGCGAGGATCGACCTTGTCCATGTCGGTGCCGAGGGCCGGCTCATCGTGGCCGATATTGCAGTGAAAAGCAAGACGTTCCGGCTGATTGCGGTTTACGCGCCCAACGTTCAAGGTGAGCGAGTCTCTTTCTTTCGGCTGTTGGAGCCCTTCATGGTGAATCCAACACGGCTAATCTTAGTTGGGGACTGGAATGCCATCCTAACCCCCAAATGGGATAGAGGGAGGGGCGCTAGCGGGTGGAGTGGTGATCGCAGCCTGGTCGATCTGATCGGCGAATTTGGTCTCGTCGATAGATACCGGGTCGATCATCCGGATGGGAGCATGTGGACGTGGACGCATAGTTGGCCTTCTACCCGGGTATCAGCGTACCTGGATAGGATGTTAGTGAGAGAAGCCGACATAGACTTCTTAGAATGTCCAACGTTCCACTGGCTAGGCTACTCGGACCACAAACTCGTTTGTGCCCGGGTGGCGTTAGAATTTAGGCCTAGAATGGCTGGTTACTGGAAGTTCAATCAGTCCTTACTGGACAGGCGGGACTTTCGTGACCAGCTGACTAGAGTAGTTCAGCGGGCATTAATTGGGCGAGTCATTGGGAGTAAGTGGTGGGCTAGCCTTAAGGATAGCATTAGGTCTTTCGCCACCCAATACAGCCAACGGCTCAACCTAGATAAGGCTGCGAAGGCAAAGACACTTAGAGCTAATTTCGCCCGGGCGGAGGCTGGTGGGGATCCCCTAGAGATAGCCTTAGCCAGGGAGGCCCTGCAGCGCCCGACTAACGAGCGCTACATGGGTCAGGTAATTAGACATAAGTTAAGCAAGATGTCTTCCGAAGCTGTGAACATGGGCGCGGAACTGCGCAAGGAAGAAATTCGCCGTGCCGGCGACCGGTACATTCGAGAGGTGCGCGACCCGGAGGGACATCTCCTAAGGTCCACTGACGACATGTGCGAGGCTTTCCGGCAGCATTTCGAACACCGCTTTACCAAGGAACCTGGTCTCCGCGACGAGGAGTTTCGCAGCTATTTGGCTGACTTTCCCCGGCTTTTGCCGGCTGAAGCGGCTAGCTGTGAAGGGGAGATTACGGAGGACGAAATCTACGTGGCCTTGAAGAAGGTCGGCAGAGGCAAGTCGCCAGGTTTGGATGGTTTGCCCTATGAATTGTACTTGAGGATGTCGCACCTTTTTGTCCCGATCTTGGCTGTCGTGTTCAACCACTGGTTTCGGCAGGGGTCCATCCCCGGTCGGATCACCAGGGGCGTGATCACGCTGTTGAGAAAGGGCAAGAAGGTTGGGAGGGAATTAGACGATTACAGGCCCATAACTCTGCTAAACACAGAGTTAAAGATTCTGGCCAAGATCCTGACGAATCGCTTGCAGCTAGTTGCCGAGTCTCTGTTGGAACCGGATCAGACTTGTTCTGTGAAGGGGAGAACAATTCAGAGCAACCTGCACTTGATTCGCACGATCGTAGAGGGTGTAGAAGACGACGATGAGGCCGCGCTGATCAATTTGGATCAGTCCAAGGCATTTGATAGGATTGACCATGGCTACCTGGCTGCTGTCCTGCAGGCCGCCGGATTCAAACCCGACTTCAGCCGCTGGATTAGCCTCCTGTATCGCTCCCCCCAGGCTGTGGTGCAGGTGAACGGGAAGCTGTCGGGCGCTTTCGCGCTGTCTAGGTCGGTCCGACAGGGTTGTCCACTGTCGTCTCTCCTTTACGTCCTGGCGTTGGAGCCGCTACTTCGCCGGCTAAGGGACGAGACGCACAGTCCGGTCCTACGTGGAATCGCCGTCCCTGGTGGAGCTCGAGCCAGGGTTTCCGCGTACGCCGATGACGTAACGACCTTTGTGTCCTCCCGCAGAGACATAGAGGCGGTACAACAGGCGCTTGTACGGTACGAGAAGGTGACAGGGGCCAGAATTAACTGCGACAAGTCATCCGGCTTGCGGTTAGGTGCCTGGAAGGGTGTTTCCCTCCCGGGGCCCTTCGGCTGGACGGACGGGCCGGTCAAAATCCTCGGAGTTTGGTTCGGTCCGGACTTACAGCTGGAGAAAAACTGGTCAGAAGTACTGGCAAAGGTCGGCGCGTCGGTCAAGATTTGGCGTCGACGGGGTCTCTCCGTGAAGGGCTTGGCGGAGGTGTGTAACACATACCTCTTTCCCATGATCCTTTATCGACTGTCAGTACTTCCCCTTTGCGATGATCATGAGAAGGCGCTCGAGCGTTTGCTATTCTCCTGCCTGTGGAGAGGACGCAAACACATGGTCAGCAAAGGAGCCTGTTACCTCCGTCCGTGTCAAGGGGGTCTGGGAATGCCACACTTGAGGAGCCACGTGCTCGCTTCGAGGTTGGCATTTCTCAGGCGCGCGTTGGAGGAAGATCGGTTGCTTGCGGGGGTAGTGAGGGACATGTTCCCTTGCCTTACCATCACCCCCCCGACCCTTTGGCTGACCGTCAGGCCTTGGGTGCGACCGAAATTCCTGCTCGAATGTCTGGCGGCCTTACAGGCCATTCCACGGTCCAGTGACCTTTCACAGCCTAGGAAAATCTTCTATCGGGGATTAGTGGAGGGTGCCGTGAAGGATAAGCTGTGCAGTAAGCTCGGCATGTCGAGAGTGGAGTACCGCTCTCATTGGTCTTGGGCGCCGGGTGCGGATTGGCTCAGCAACTCTGAGTTCTCTCTCACCTGGCGATTGGCTCGGAATGGCTTGTCGCTCAATGACAGGCGTTTCGCAATGGGCCTGGCGGATTTGCCAGATTGTGAACGTTGCAACCTTGGAATCAAGGAGACGTCTGCGCACGCCTTCTTCCATTGTTCGCGCGTTCGCCCGTTGTGGGAGCGTGTCGGCGAGTTGACTGCTCGTATCGCGCCGCGAGAGCTCGTGCTCATTGATCGCGCATACGCTGTGGACAATGTGTCGCCCCCGTACTCTGGAGTGAAACGGATGGTGTTTCTGTCGCTACTGGCCACGGCTAGAATGGTGATTTGGATGACGCGTCTGGAGGAAGTCTTGCGGGGAGGCCGTCTTTCGGATCAGGATCTAATCCGATATTTTGAGCACCAGCTCAAAATGAAGATTAGAACTGAACGGAAACGACTGCACCCGACAGACTTCGGTGAAAGGTGGATAAATGCAGCGAGCCTGGTTCGCGTGACCGGGGCTAGCCTTGATTTTCTCTTCTAGATCTGCTAGGCGCATCGGGGTGGATTCCGTTGGAACCCCTCCCGTGGTTTAGGTAAGAAGTTCTTTTGTGTACCTAGTTAATGTGAGTGCATGTGTTTGTCCTAGCCTGTTCCCGGCTCCATTGCTTTTGTTATGATCCAGTCCGAGATTCCCATTGTCCACTGTTATTTTTTGTCCCATTTTTTGATTCTCGGCTGGGTCAGTCTTATATTCTCCAGTCCAACTTATTTTTTTGCCCAGCCTCTCCAGTCCCCCTTTAGGAAGAGAGCTCCTTGATTTTGTCCTTCAAGGCAGAATACAGCGGCCTCTTTATTTTTGAGGGTGTGTTTGGGTCTTACTAACATGATGTATATGCATTTATTTGAATTGTTTTATGTTTTGGGAACTTTTTGTTTTCTTCATACCCCTGCCCATCATGACATTCCATTTTATGAAAAAAAATTTTTAAAGTTATTTTTGCAAACTATTGTAAATATTCACAAATTTTTATATACACACTTGGGGCGTTTTGTAGGTCCTCGGTATGTTATTTTTTGCGACATTTTTGGTGCATGATAAGTAAGAGTGGTGATGGACAAATTCTTATGGTGAATGAGAACCATTGTAACGCATGTATGGGTCGTGATTCTGATTAGCTAGGTATAGGATAGAGTACTGAAGACCAACCCGAGTTTTTCTTCCCCCTCCCACCTTTCGGCCTTGAGCCACAATTTGTATTTTACAAATAAATAAAACCAGCCACTTCCCACCCGGGATTTTGTGTTGTTGTGTTGTTTTGTAATAAGAAGCTCAAAGCGTAGCATTTGTTCCGCAGTGATATTTGCCATTGCTTTGTGTCTTGGGCAACTGTTTTCCAGCCCGAGTTTATTGCTCGGGCCAGCGTAAAAGTAGTGTTCTTCGGAACGCGAAACACCGGGAAGCAGTTGTCCGGTGTAAGGCCACGTAGGAGGCATGGCCTCCGATGGGCCGGATAACAACACTCCTCTCACCATGGCGTCGGTGGGAGGCACGGAGGGGGACTGGCGCTTACCGCCAGCTACGCCAACACCCCCCGCACAAGAAGCACCCGAAGCACCCGGATTACCTGGACTACCAAGACTACCGGCACTACCGGCGGCACCAGTATCTCCGGTCCCCTCCACGTCGGCGGAAGTTGTGCAGCAGAAACCAGCAGCAGCGGTACCCACCAGCATGGCATGGAAAGAGGGGACCATCCAGAGAGTACTCAAGGGCGCTGCGTACTACGAATCCCTCAAGGACAAGTACGCAGAGTACGTGAAGGGATCGGAAATCCTCCCGATACCCGAAACGCTGAGCGACATCGAGCCCAGGATCCTCTCCCTGCTGACCAAGGACCTGAAAAGCCGCAAACTCATCGGAGTCAGCAGGGACGTCATTGAGGAGGCCATCAAAGCCCTCAAAATCAACGGCAAGATGGTGGCTAGGCGCAGCTACGCCACGTGGGACGTCCTGCTCAGCACCGCCGACGAGGCCAGAAAACTGGCCGGCACCATCATGCAGACCAAGACCCTGCTACTGGAAACTGAGTACATGGGCACGCGCAGATCCAAGATCACCCTGCACGGAGTGCCCATGGACATCTCACCAGACCACGTCGGGGTCTTTTTCACTCAGTACGGCAGGGTCGAGGAAGTAAAGGCGCTCACCTCGAAGCAGGGTTTCTTGACTGGCGACTTCACCCTGCAGGCGACGGTCGCTCGCGAAAAGTTGGCCACAATCCCCAACATCATCAACTGCAGGGGGAGAAGGATCTACGTCGTCGTGGAGGGCAGGAAGCCCTTCTGCTGGGTCTGCGGAGACTCCAACCACGTGGCCAGGGAGTGCCCCACTAAGAATCCGGCACCCAAGACCCAACCTCCGCAGACGACCGCCGCCGCCGCCGCTACTACAGCAGAAAAGCCGGAAAAACCGGCACAACCAAAAAACGGCCCGGCGGAGCAAAAGGAGGGAGAATGGAAGACGGTTGGCAAGAGAGGAACAAAACCCAAGAGCCAACCGTCGGCGGAAAAGCAACCCGCCAAAGCTGCAGCAGTGCCAGCGTCCCCTCCTGCGCCCTCTCCCAAGCCAAAGGAGTCGGCAGCTCCTCCCAGGAAGAAGGCGACGACACCCTCGCCAACCAAGCAGGACGCCCTGCAGGCGAAACCCAAAAAACCCCCGACGGAGGAGCGGATGGAGGTCGGCTCAGCGGCACAACCAAGAGCCTCTTCCCTAAAAAGAAACAGAGAGGAGGAAGAACAGCAGCAGCAACACAGCATCAAGATGCAGCGGAGGAGCAGAAGCAGCGACAGGAAGACGCACGCAGCCGTCTCGCTACCCGGGTCTCCGGAGAGACCAAAAGACACTTATGCCAAAAAGGCAAGCAGCCTCCCGTCTTCCCCCCTCAAAAAAATCAGCAAACATCTTTCCTTTTCCCAGTCCCCGGTCTTCAAGCTGACCCCACTCACACCAAGGAAAACTCTCTCCCCCACTCCCACCCCTTCTCCCACAACGTCCCAGCCCAGAAAGAAAAAGACTCTCCCGAGGGGCGAAGCCCTAATGAAAATAGACTCAAAGGACGTAGCTAGGGAGTGGAGTGCACAAAGGCGTGCACTTTTGAAGCCACTCCTTAAGCTCAAAGAGGTCAACGGCAAGTCGTCCGAAGACCCGTTCAACTTCCCCGACGCCCCGGGGGTAATTACCCTCATCAGGACTACAGGGGGCAATCTAAAAGTGTGGGATCACGTGGAGGCTGCCGAAAAACTTTATCCCAACATCGTCATGATGAGGAGTGGTACTCCTGAACTACGCAAAATGGCGAAAAATTGTGCAGGCCGACTCCCAGTTTTGCTCCACCCCTCGTTATATAGGGTAGTAAAACTAACATACCCAACGGACGTTGGCGGCATTGTCCATGACGGACGGGTTACGTCCGACGTAGGAACTGGTTCCCTTGGACAGTCCGTCGGGGTCCTTTCCCCCAATGATTTCTACCCGGTATGTGCTCGTGTTTAAGTGTTTTCTCTTTTCAGATCTACTAGATGTCTATCAAGATAGCCAGCCTGAATGCGAGGGGCTTGAGGGATCGGGGTAAGGCGGCTCGCCTGCTTCGTGACCTCCTGTCCTTCGGCGTGGATGTCGCCGCGATCCAAGAGACTCACTTTGTTTGCGAAGTCGACTCGTGTGTGCTGTCCAACGACTTTGTCGTCTATTCAGCATACGGGAGCCGGCATGCCAGAGGGGTTTCTTTGCTGGTCAAGCGTACCCTGGACGCGAGGATCGACCTTGTCCATGTCGGTGCCGAGGGCCGGCTCATCGTGGCCGATATTGCAGTGAAAAGCAAGACGTTCCGGCTGATTGCGGTTTACGCGCCCAACGTTCAAGGTGAGCGAGTCTCTTTCTTTCGGCTGTTGGAGCCCTTCATGGTGAATCCAACACGGCTAATCTTAGTTGGGGACTGGAATGCCATCCTAACCCCCAAATGGGATAGAGGGAGGGGCGCTAGCGGGTGGAGTGGTGATCGCAGCCTGGTCGATCTGATCGGCGAATTTGGTCTCGTCGATAGATACCGGGTCGATCATCCGGATGGGAGCATGTGGACGTGGACGCATAGTTGGCCTTCTACCCGGGTATCAGCGTACCTGGATAGGATGTTAGTGAGAGAAGCCGACATAGACTTCTTAGAATGTCCAACGTTCCACTGGCTAGGCTACTCGGACCACAAACTCGTTTGTGCCCGGGTGGCGTTAGAATTTAGGCCTAGAATGGCTGGTTACTGGAAGTTCAATCAGTCCTTACTGGACAGGCGGGACTTTCGTGACCAGCTGACTAGAGTAGTTCAGCGGGCATTAATTGGGCGAGTCATTGGGAGTAAGTGGTGGGCTAGCCTTAAGGATAGCATTAGGTCTTTCGCCACCCAATACAGCCAACGGCTCAACCTAGATAAGGCTGCGAAGGCAAAGACACTTAGAGCTAATTTCGCCCGGGCGGAGGCTGGTGGGGATCCCCTAGAGATAGCCTTAGCCAGGGAGGCCCTGCAGCGCCCGACTAACGAGCGCTACATGGGTCAGGTAATTAGACATAAGTTAAGCAAGATGTCTTCCGAAGCTGTGAACATGGGCGCAGAACTGCGCAAGGAAGAAATTCGCCGTGCCGGCGACCGGTACATTCGAGAGGTGCGCGACCCGGAGGGACATCTCCTAAGGTCCACTGACGACATGTGCGAGGCTTTCCGGCAGCATTTCGAACACCGATTTACCAAGGAACCTGGTCTCCGCGACGAGGAGTTTCGCAGCTATTTGGCTGACTTTCCCCGGCTTTTGCCGGCTGAAGCGGCTAGCTGTGAAGGGGAGATTACGGAGGACGAGATCTACGTGGCCTTGAAGAAGGTCGGCAGAGGCAAGTCGCCAGGTTTGGATGGTTTGCCCTATGAATTGTACTTGAGGATGTCGCACCTTTTTGTCCCGATCTTGGCTGTCGTGTTCAACCACTGGTTTCGGCAGGGGTCCATCCCCGGTCGGATCACCAGGGGCGTGATCACGCTGTTGAGAAAGGGCAAGAAGGTTGGGAGGGAATTAGACGATTACAGGCCCATAACTCTGCTAAACACAGAGTTAAAGATTCTGGCCAAGATCCTGACGAATCGCTTGCAGCTTGTTGCCGAGTCTCTGTTGGAACCGGATCAGACTTGTTCTGTGAAGGGGAGAACAATTCAGAGCAACCTGCACTTGATTCGCACGATCGTAGAGGGTGTAGAAGACGACGATGAGGCCGCGCTGATCAATTTGGATCAGTCCAAGGCATTTGATAGGATTGACCATGGCTACCTGGCTGCTGTCCTGCAGGCCGCCGGATTCAAACCCGACTTCAGCCGCTGGATTAGCCTCCTGTATCGCTCCCCCCAGGCTGTGGTGCAGGTGAACGGGAAGCTGTCGGGCGCTTTCGCGTTGTCTAGGTCGGTCCGACAGGGTTGTCCACTGTCGTCTCTCCTTTACGTCCTGGCGTTGGAGCCGCTACTTCGCCGGCTAAGGGACGAGACGCACAGTCCGGTCCTACGTGGAATCACCGTCCCTGGTGGAGCTCAAGCCAGGGTTTCCGCGTACGCCGATGACGTAACGACCTTTGTGTCCTCCCGCAGGGACATAGAGGCGGTACAACAGGCGCTTGTACGGTACGAGAAGGTGACAGGGGCCAGAATTAACTGCGACAAGTCATCCGGCTTGCGGTTAGGTGCCTGGAAGGGTGTTTCCCTCCCGGGGCCCTTCGGCTGGACGGACGGGCCGGTCAAAATCCTCGGAGTTTGGTTCGGTCCGGACTTACAGCTGGAGAAAAACTGGTCAGAAGTACTGGCAAAGGTCGGCGCGTCGGTCAAGATTTGGCGTCGACGGGGTCTCTCCGTGAAGGGCTTGGCGGA
The DNA here is from genome assembly GCA_037127315.1 of Ascarosepion bandense. Classification (NCBI taxonomy): domain Eukaryota; kingdom Metazoa; phylum Mollusca; class Cephalopoda; order Sepiida; family Sepiidae; genus Ascarosepion; species Ascarosepion bandense. The sequence continues at coordinate 90,043 of JBBBDQ010029947.1, forward strand.
GGTGTGTAACACATACCTCTTTCCCATGATCCTTTATCGACTGTCAGTACTTCCCCTTTGCGATGATCATGAGAAGGCGCTCGAGCGTTTGCTATTCTCCTGCCTGTGGAGAGGACGCAAACACATGGTCAGCAAAGGAGCCTGTTGCCTCCGTCCGTGTCAAGGGGGTCTGGGAATGCCACACTTGAGGAGCCACGTGCTCGCTTCGAGGTTGGCATTTCTCAGGCGCGCGTTGGAGGAAGATCGGTTGCTTGCGGGGGTAGTGAGGGACATGTTCCCTTGCCTTACCATCACCCCCCCGACCCTTTGGCTGACCGTCAGGCCTTGGGTGCGACCGAAATTCCTGCTCGAATGTCTGGCGGCCTTACAGGCCATTCCACGGTCCAGTGACCTTTCACAGCCTAGGAAAATCTTCTATCGGGGATTAGTGGAGGGTGCCGTGAAGGATAAGCTGTGCAGTAAGCTCGGCATGTCGAGAGTGGAGTACCGCTCTCATTGGTCTTGGGCGCCGGGTGCGGATTGGCTCAGCAACTCTGAGTTCTCTCTCACCTGGCGATTGGCTCGGAATGGCTTGTCGCTCAATGACAGGCGTTTCGCAATGGGCCTGGCGGATTTGCCAGATTGTGAACGTTGCAACCTTGGAATCAAGGAGACGTCTGCGCACGCCTTCTTCCATTGTTCGCGCGTTCGCCCGTTGTGGGAGCGTGTCGGCGAGTTGACTGCTCGTATCGCGCCGCGGGAGCTCGTGCTCATTGATCGCGCATACGCTGTGGACAATGTGTCGCCCCCGTACTCTGGAGTGAAACGGATGGTGTTTCTGTCGCTACTGGCCACGGCTAGAATGGTGATTTGGATGACGCGTCTGGAGGAAGTCTTGCGGGGAGGCCGTCTTTCGGATCAGGATCTAATCCGATATTTTGAGCACCAGCTCAAAATGAAGATTAGAACTGAACGGAAACGACTGCACCCGACAGACTTCGGTGAAAGGTGGATAAATGCAGCGAGCCTGGTTCGCGTGACCGGGGCTAGCCTTGATTTTCTCTTCTAGATCTGCTAGGCGCATCGGGGTGGATTCCGTTGGAACCCCTCCCGTGGTTTAGGTAAGAAGTTCTTTTGTGTACCTAGTTAATGTGAGTGCATGTGTTTGTCCTAGCCTGTTCCCGGCTCCATTGCTTTTGTTATGATCCAGTTCGAGATTCCCATTGTCCACTGTTATTTTTGTCCCCTTTTTTTGATTCTCGGCTGGGTCAGTCTTATATTCTCCAGTCCAACTTATTTTTTTTTTTGCCCAGCCTCTCCAGTCCCCCTTTAGGAAGAGAGCTCCTTGATTTTGTCCTTCAAGGCAGAATACAGCGGCCTCTTTATTTTTGAGGGTGTGTTTGGGTCTTACTAACATCATGTATATGTATTTATTTGAATTGTTTTATGTTTTGGGAACTTTTTGTTTTCTTCATACCCCTGCCCATCATGACATTTCATTTCATGAAAAAAATTTTTTAAAGTTATTTTTGCAAACTATTGTAAATATTCACAAATTTTTATATACACACTTGGGGCGTTTTGTAGGTCCTCGGTATGTTATTTTTTGCGACATTTTTGGTGCATGATAAGTAAGAGTGGTGACGGACAAATTCTTATGGTGAATGAGAACCATTGTAACGCATGTATGGGTCGTGATTCTGATTAGCTAGGTATAGGATAGAGTACTGAAGACCAACCCGAGTTTTTCTTCCCCCTCCCACCTTTCGGCCTTGAGCCACAATTTGTATTTTACAAATAAATAAAACCAGCCACTTCCCACCCGGGATTTTGTGTTGTTTTTTTGTAATAAGAAGCTCAAAGCGTAGCATTTGTTCCGCAGTGATATTTGCCATTGCTTTGTGTCTTGGGCAACTGTTTTCCAGCCCGAGTTTATTGCTCGGGCCAGCGTAAAAGTAGTGTTCTTCGGAACGCGAAACACCGGGAAGCAGTTGTCCGGTGTAAGGCCACGTAGGAGGCATGGCCTCCGATGGGCCGGATAACAACACTCCTCTCACCATGGCGTCGGTGGGAGGCACGGAGGGGGACTGGCGCTTACCGCCAGCTACACCTACACCCCCCGCACAAGAAGCACCCGAAGCACCCGGATTACCTGGACTACCAAGACTACCGGCACTACCGGCGGCACCAGTATCTCCAGTTCCCTCCACGTCGGCGGAAGTTGTGCAGCAGAAACCAGCAGCAGCGGTACCCACCAACATGGCATGGAAAGAGGGGACCATCCAGAAAGTACTCAAGGGCGCTGCGTACTACGAATCCCTCAAGGACAAGTACGCAGAGTACGTGAAGGGATCGGAAATCCTCCCGATACCCGAAACGCTGAGCGACATCGAGCCCAGGATCCTCTCCCTGCTGACCAAGGACCTGAAAAGCCGCAAACTCATCGGAGTCAGCAGGGACGTCATTGAGGAGGCCATCAAAGCCCTCAAAATCAACGGCAAGATGGTGGCTAGGCGCAGCTACGCCACGTGGGACGTCCTGCTCAGCACCGCCGACGAGGCCAGAAAACTGGCCGGCACCATCATGCAGACCAAGACCCTGCTACTGGAAACTGAGTACATGGGCACGCGCAGATCCAAGATCACCCTGCACGGAGTGCCCATGGACATCTCACCAGACCACGTCGGGGTCTTTTTCACTCAGTACGGCAGGGTCGAGGAAGTAAAGGCGCTCACCTCGAAGCAGGGTTTCTTGACTGGCGACTTCACCCTGCAGGCGACGGTCGCTCGCGAAAAGTTGGCCACAATCCCCAACATCATCAACTGCAGGGGGAGAAGGATCTACGTCGTCGTGGAGGGCAGGAAGCCCTTCTGCTGGGTCTGCGGAGACTCCAACCACGTCGCCAGGGAGTGCCCCACCAAGAATCCGGCACCCAAGACCCAACCTCCGCAGACGAACGCCGCCGCCACAACTACAGCAGAAAAGCCGGAAAAACCGGCACAACCAAAAAACGGCCCGGCGGAGCAGAAGGAGGGAGAATGGAAGACGGTTGGCAAGAGAGGAACCAAACCCAAGAGCCAACCGTCGGCCGAAAAGCAACCCGCCAAAGCAGCAGCAGTGCCAGCGTCCCCTCCTGCGCCCTCTCCCAAGCCAAAGGAGTCGGCAGCTCCTCCCAGGAAGAAGGCGACGACACCTTCGCCAACCAAGCAGGACGCCCTGCAGGCGAAACCCAAAAAACCCCCGACGGAGGAGCGGATGGAGGTCGGCTCAGCGGCACAACCAAGAGCCTCTTCCCTGAAAAGAAACAGAGAGGAGGAAGAACAGCAGCAGCAACACAGCATCAAAATGCAGCGGAGGAGCAGAAGCAGCGACAGGAAGACGCATGCAGCCGTCTCGCTACCCGGGTCTCCGGAGAGGCCAAAAGACACTTATGCCAAAAAGGCAAGCAGCCTCCCGTCTTCCCCCCTCAAAAAAATCAGCAAACATCTTTCCTTTTCCCAGTCCCCGGTCTTCAAGCTGACCCCACTTACACCAAGGAAAACTCTCTCCCCCACTCCCACCCCTTCTCCTACAACGTCCCAGCCCAGAAAGAAAAAGACTCTCCCGAGGGGCGAAGCCCTAATGAAAATAGACTCAAAGGACGTAGCTAGGGAGTGGAGTGCACAAAGGCGTGCACTTTTGAAGCCACTCCTTAAGCTCAAAGAGGTCAACGGCAAGTCGTCCGAAGACCCGTTCAACTTCCCCGACGCCCCGGGGGTAATTACCCTCATCAGGACTACAGGGGGCAATCTAAAAGTGTGGGATCACGTGGAGGCTGCCGAAAAACTTTATCCCAACATCGTCATGATGAGGAGTGGTACTCCTGAACTACGCAAAATGGCGAAAAATTGTGCAGGCCGACTCCCAGTTTTGCTCCACCCCTCGTTATATAGGGTAGTAAAACTAACATACCCAACGGACGTTGGCGGCATTGTCCATGACGGACGGGTTACGTCCGACGTAGGAACTGGTTCCCTTGGACAGTCCGTCGGGGTCCTTTCCCCCAATGATTTCTACCCGGTATGCGCTCGTGTTTAAGTGTTTTCTCTTTTCAGATCTACTAGATGTCTATCAAGATAGCCAGCTTGAATGCGAGGGGCTTGAGGGATCGGGGTAAGGCGGCTCGCCTGCTTCGTGACCTCCTGTCCTTCGGCGTGGATGTCGCCGCGATCCAAGAGACTCACTTTGTTTGCGAAGTCGACTCGTGTGTGCTGTCCAACGACTTTGTCGTCTATTCAGCATACGGGAGCCGGCATGCCAGAGGGGTTTCTTTGCTGGTCAAGCGTACCCTGGACGCGAGGATCGACCTTGTCCATGTCGGTGCCGAGGGCCGGCTCATCGTGGCCGATATTGCAGTGAAAAGCAAGACGTTCCGGCTGATTGCGGTTTACGCGCCCAACGTTCAAGGTGAGCGAGTCTCTTTCTTTCGGCTGTTGGAGCCCTTCATGGTGAATCCAACACGGCTAATCTTAGTTGGGGACTGGAATGCCATCCTAACCCCCAAATGGGATAGAGGGAGGGGCGCTAGCGGGTGGAGTGGTGATCGCAGCCTGGTCGATCTGATCGGCGAATTTGGTCTCGTCGATAGATACCGGGTCGATCATCCGGATGGGAGCATGTGGACGTGGACGCATAGTTGGCCTTCTACCCGGGTATCAGCGTACCTGGATAGGATGTTAGTGAGAGAAGCCGACATAGACTTCTTAGAATGTCCAACGTTCCACTGGCTAGGCTACTCGGACCACAAACTCGTTTGTGCCCGGGTGGCGTTAGAATTTAGGCCTAGAATGGCTGGTTACTGGAAGTTCAATCAGTCCTTACTGGACAGGCGGGACTTTCGTGACCAGCTGACTAGAGTAGTTCAGCGGGCATTAATTGGGCGAGTCATTGGGAGTAAGTGGTGGGCTAGCCTTAAGGATAGCATTAGGTCTTTCGCCACCCAATACAGCCAACGGCTCAACCTAGATAAGGCTGCGAAGGCAAAGACACTTAGAGCTAATTTCGCCCGGGCGGAGGCTGGTGGGGATCCCCTAGAGATAGCCTTAGCCAGGGAGGCCCTGCAGCGCCCGACTAACGAGCGCTACATGGGTCAGGTAATTAGACATAAGTTAAGCAAGATGTCTTCCGAAGCTGTGAACATGGGCGCAGAACTGCGCAAGGAAGAAATTCGCCGTGCCGGCGACCGGTACATTCGAGAGGTGCGCGACCCGGAGGGACATCTCCTAAGGTCCACTGACGACATGTGCGAGGCTTTCCGGCAGCATTTCGAACACCGATTTACCAAGGAACCTGGTCTCCGCGACGAGGAGTTTCGCAGCTATTTGGCTGACTTTCCCCGGCTTTTGCCGGCTGAAGCGGCTAGCTGTGAAGGGGAGATTACGGAGGACGAAATCTACGTGGCCTTGAAGAAGGTCGGCAGAGGCAAGTCGCCAGGTTTGGATGGTTTGCCCTATGAATTGTACTTGAGGATGTCGCACCTTTTTGTCCCGATCTTGGCTGTCGTGTTCAACCACTGGTTTCGGCAGGGGTCCATCCCCGGTCGGATCACCAGGGGCGTGATCACGCTGTTGAGAAAGGGCAAGAAGGTTGGGAGGGAATTAGACGATTACAGGCCCATAACTCTGCTAAACACAGAGTTAAAGATTCTGGCCAAGATCCTGACGAATCGCTTGCAGCTAGTTGCCGAGTCTCTGTTGGAACCGGATCAGACTTGTTCTGTGAAGGGGAGAACAATTCAGAGCAACCTGCACTTGATTCGCACGATCGTAGAGGGTGTAGAAGACGACGATGAGGCCGCGCTGATCAATTTGGATCAGTCCAAGGCATTTGATAGGATTGACCATGGCTACCTGGCTGCTGTCCTGCAGGCCGCCGGATTCAAACCCGACTTCAGCCGCTGGATTAGCCTCCTGTATCGCTCCCCCCAGGCTGTGGTGCAGGTGAACGGGAAGCTGTCGGGCGCTTTCGCGCTGTCTAGGTCGGTCCGACAGGGTTGTCCACTGTCGTCTCTCCTTTACGTCCTGGCGTTGGAGCCGCTACTTCGCCGGCTAAGGGACGAGACGCACAGTCCGGTCCTACGTGGAATCACCGTCCCTGGTGGAGCTCGAGCCAGGGTTTCCGCGTACGCCGATGACGTAACGACCTTTGTGTCCTCCCGCAGGGACATAGAGGCGGTACAACAGGCGCTTGTACGGTACGAGAAGGTGACAGGGGCCAGAATTAACTGCGACAAGTCATCCGGCTTGCGGTTAGGTGCCTGGAAGGGTGTTTCCCTCCCGGGGCCCTTCGGCTGGACGGACGGGCCGGTCAAAATCCTCGGAGTTTGGTTCGGTCCGGACTTACAGCTGGAGAAAAACTGGTCAGAAGTACTGGCAAAGGTCGGCGCGTCGGTCAAGATTTGGCGTCGACGGGGTCTCTCCGTGAAGGGCTTGGCGGAGGTGTGTAACACATACCTCTTTCCCATGATCCTTTATCGACTGTCAGTATTTCCCCTTTGCGATGATCATGAGAAGGCGCTCGAGCGTTTGCTATTCTCCTGCCTGTGGAGAGGACGCAAACACATGGTCAGCAAAGGAGCCTGTTGCCTCCGTCCGTGTCAAGGGGGTCTGGGAATGCCACACTTGAGGAGCCACGTGCTCGCTTCGAGGTTGGCATTTCTCAGGCGCGCGTTGGAGGAAGATCGGTTGCTTGCGGGGGTAGTGAGGGACATGTTCCCTTGCCTTACCATCACCCCCCCGACCCTTTGGCTGACCGTCAGGCCTTGGGTGCGACCGAAATTCCTGCTCGAATGTCTGGCGGCCTTACAGGCCATTCCACGGTCCAGTGACCTTTCACAGCCTAGGAAAATCTTCTATCGGGGATTAGTGGAGGGTGCCGTGAAGGATAAGCTGTGCAGTAAGCTCGGCATGTCGAGAGTGGAGTACCGCTCTCATTGGTCTTGGGCGCCGGGTGCGGATTGGCTCAGCAACTCTGAGTTCTCTCTCACCTGGCGATTGGCTCGGAATGGCTTGTCGCTCAATGACAGGCGTTTCGCAATGGGCCTGGCGGATTTGCCAGATTGTGAACGTTGCAACCTTGGAATCAAGGAGACGTCTGCGCACGCCTTCTTCCATTGTTCGCGCGTTCGCCCGTTGTGGGAGCGTGTCGGCGAGTTGACTGCTCGTATCGCGCCGCGAGAGCTCGTGCTCATTGATCGCGCATACGCTGTGGACAATGTGTCGCCCCCGTACTCTGGAGTGAAACGGATGGTGTTTCTGTCGCTACTGGCCACGGCTAGAATGGTGATTTGGATGACGCGTCTGGAGGAAGTCTTGCGGGGAGGCCGTCTTTCGGATCAGGATCTAATCCGATATTTTGAGCACCAGCTCAAAATGAAGATTAGAACTGAACGGAAACGACTGCACCCGACAGACTTCGGTGAAAGGTGGATAAATGCAGCGAGCCTGGTTCGCGTGACCGGGGCTAGCCTTGATTTTCTCTTCTAGATCTGCTAGGCGCATCGGGGTGGATTCCGTTGGAACCCCTCCCGTGGTTTAGGTAAGAAGTTCTTTTGTGTACCTAGTTAATGTGAGTGCATGTGTTTGTCCTAGCCTGTTCCCGGCTCCATTGCTTTTGTTATGATCCAGTCCGAGATTCCCATTGTCCACTGTTATTTTTTGTCCCATTTTTTGATTCTCGGCTGGGTCAGTCTTATATTCTCCAGTCCAACTTATTTTTTTGCCCAGCCTCTCCAGTTCCCCCTTTAGGAAGAGAGCTCCTTGATTTTGTCCTTCAAGGCAGAATACAGCGGCCTCTTTATTTTTGAGGGTGTGTTTGGGTCTTACTAACATGATGTATATGCATTTATTTGAATTGTTTTATGTTTTGGGAACTTTTTGTTTTCTCCATACCCCTGCCCATCATGACATTCCATTTCATGAAAAAAATTTTTAAAGTTATTTTTGCAAACTATTGTAAATATTCACAAATTTTTATATACACACTTGGGGCGTTTTGTAGGTCCTCGGTATGTTATTTTTTGCGACATTTTTGGTGCATGATAAGTAAGAGTGGTGATGGACAAATTCTTATGGTGAATGAGAACCATTGTAACGCATGTATGGGTCGTGATTCTGATTAGCTAGGTATAGGATAGAGTACTGAAGACCAACCCGAGTTTTTCTTCCCCCTCCCACCTTTCGGCCTTGAGCCACAATTTGTATTTTACAAATAAATAAAACCAGCCACTTCCCACCCGGGATTTTGTGTTGTTTTTTTGTAATAAGAAGCTCAAAGCGTAGCATTTGTTCCGCAGTGATATTTGCCATTGCTTTGTGTCTTGGGCAACTGTTTTCCAGCCCGAGTTTATTGCTCGGGCCAGCGTAAAAGTAGTGTTCTTCGGAACGCGAAACACCGGGAAGCAGTTGTCCGGTGTAAGGCCACGTAGGAGGCATGGCCTCCGATGGGCCGGATAACAACACTCCTCTCACCATGGCGTCGGTGGGAGGCACGGAGGGGGACTGGCGCTTACCGCCAGCCACGCCAACACCCCCCGCACAAGAAGCACCCGAAGCACCCGGATTACCTGGACTACCAAGACTACCGGCACTACCGGCGGCACCAGTATCTCCAGTTCCCTCCACGTCGGCGGAAGTTGTGCAGCAGAAACCAGCAGCAGCGGTACCCACCAGCATGGCATGGAAAGAGGGGACCATCCAGAGAGTACTCAAGGGCGCTGCGTACTACGAATCCCTCAAGGACAAGTACGCAGAGTACGTGAAGGGATCGGAAATCCTCCCGTTACCCGAAACGCTGAGCGAGATCGAGCCCAGGATCCTCTCCCTGCTGACCAATGACCTGAAAAGCCACAAACTCATCGGAGTCAGCAGGGACGCCATAGAGGAGGCCATCAAAGCCCTCAAAATCAACGGCAAGATGGTGGCTAGGCGCAGCTACGCCACGTGGGACGTCCTGCTCAGCACCGCCGACGAGGCCAGAAAACTGGCCGGCACCACCATGCAGACCAAGACCCTAATACTGGAAACTGAGTACATGGGCACGCGCAGAACCAAGATCACCCTGCACGGAGTGCCCATGGACATCTCACCAGACCATGTCGGGGTTTTTTTCACTCAGTACGGCAGGGTCGAGGAAGTAAAGGCGCTCACCTCGAAGCAGGGCTTTCTGACTGGCGACTTCACCCTGCAGGCGACGGTCGCTCGCGAAAAGTTGGCCAAAATCCCCAACATCATCAACTGCAGGGGGAGAAGGATCTACGTCGTCGTGGAGGGCAGGAAGCCCTTCTGCTGGGTCTGCGGAGACTCCAACCACGTGGCCAGGGAGTGCCCCACCAAGAATCCGGCACCCAAGACCCAACCTCCGCAGACGACCGCCGCCGCCGCTACTACAGCAGAAAAGCCGGAAAAACCGGCACAACCAAAAAACGGCCCGGCGGAGCAAAAGGAGGGAGAATGGAAGACGGTTGGCAAGAGAGGAACCAAACCCAAGACCCAACCGTCGGCGGAAAAGCAACCCGCCAAAGCAGCAGCAGTGCCAGCGTCCCCTCCTGCGCCCTCTCCCAAGCCAAAGGAGTCGGCAGCTCCTCCCAGGAAGAAGGCGACGACACCCTCGCCAACCAAGCAGGACGCCCTGCAGGCGAAACCCAAAAAACCCCCGACGGAGGAGCGGATGGAGGTCGGCTCAGCGGCACAACCAAGAGCCTCTTCCCTGAAAAGAAACAGAGAGGAGGAAGAACAGCAGCAGCAACACAGCATCAAGATGCAGCGGAGGAGCAGAAGCAGCGACAGGAAGACGCACGCAGCCGTCTCGCTACCCGGGTCTCCGGAGAGACCAAAAGACACTTATGCCAAAAAGGCAAGCAGCCTCCCGTCTTCCCCCCTCAAAAAAATCAGCAAACATCTCTCCTTTTCCCAGTCCCCGGTCTTCAAGCTGACCCCACTTACACCAAGGAAAACTCTCTCCCCCACTCCCACCCCTTCTCCTACAACGTCCCAGCCCAGAAAGAAAAAGACTCTCCCGAGGGGCGAAGCCCTAATGAAAATAGACTCAAAGGACGTAGCTAGGGAGTGGAGTGCACAAAGGCGTGCACTTTTGAAGCCACTCCTTAAGCTCAAAGAGGTCAACGGCAAGTCGTCCGAAGACCCTTTCAACTTCCCCGACGCCCCGGGGGTAATTACCCTCATCAGGACTACAGGGGGCAACCTAAAAGTGTGGGATCACGTGGAGGCTGCCGAAAAACTTTATCCCAACATCGTCATGATGAGGAGTGGTACTCCTGAACTACGCAAAATGGCGAAAAATTGTGCAGGCCGACTCCCAGTTTTGCTCCACCCCTCGTTATATAGGGTAGTAAAACTAACATACCCAACGGACGTTGGCGGCATTGTCCATGACGGACGGGTTACGTCCGACGTAGGAACTGGTTCCCTTGGACAGTCCGTCGGGGTCCTTTCCCCCAATGATTTCTACCCGGTATGCGCTCGTGTTTAAGTGTTTTCTCTTTTCAGATCTACTAGATGTCTATCAAGATAGCCAGCTTGAATGCGAGGGGCTTGAGGGATCGGGGTAAGGCGGCTCGCCTGCTTCGTGACCTCCTGTCCTTCGGCGTGGATGTCGCCGCGATCCAAGAGACTCACTTTGTTTGCGAAGTCGACTCGTGTGTGCTGTCCAACGACTTTGTCGTCTATTCAGCATACGGGAGCCGGCATGCCAGAGGGGTTTCTTTGCTGGTCAAGCGTACCCTGGACGCGAGGATCGACCTTGTCCATGTCGGTGCCGAGGGCCGGCTCATCGTGGCCGATATTGCAGTGAAAAGCAGGACGTTCCGGCTGATTGCGGTTTACGCGCCCAACGTTCAAGGTGAGCGAGTCTCTTTCTTTCGGCTGTTGGAGCCCTTCATGGTGAATCCAACACGGCTAATCTTAGTTGGGGACTGGAATGCCATCCTAACCCCCAAATGGGATAGAGGGAGGGGCGCTAGCGGGTGGAGTGGTGATCGCAGCCTGGTCGATCTGATCGGCGAATTTGGTCTCGTCGATAGATACCGGGTCGATCATCCGGATGGGAGCATGTGGACGTGGACGCATAGTTGGCCTTCTACCCGGGTATCAGCGTACCTGGATAGGATGTTAGTGAGAGAAGCCGACATAGACTTCTTAGAATGTCCAACGTTCCACTGGCTAGGCTACTCGGACCACAAACTCGTTTGTGCCCGGGTGGCGTTAGAATTTAGGCCTAGAATGGCTGGTTACTGGAAGTTCAATCAGTCCTTACTGGACAGGCGGGACTTTCGTGACCAGCTGACTAGAGTAGTTCAGCGGGCATTAATTGGGCGAGTCATTGGGAGTAAGTGGTGGGCTAGCCTTAAGGATAGCATTAGGTCTTTCGCCACCCAATACAGCCAACGGCTCAACCTAGATAAGGCTGCGAAGGCAAAGACACTTAGAGCTAATTTCGCCCGGGCGGAGGCTGGTGGGGATCCCCTAGAGATAGCCTTAGCCAGGGAGGCCCTGCAGCGCCCGACTAACGAGCGCTACATGGGTCAGGTAATTAGACATAAGTTAAGCAAGATGTCTTCCGAAGCTGTGAACATGGGCGCAGAACTGCGCAAGGAAGAAATTCGCCGTGCCGGCGACCGGTACATTCGAGAGGTGCGCGACCCGGAGGGACATCTCCTAAGGTCCACTGACGACATGTGCGAGGCTTTCCGGCAGCATTTCGAACACCGATTTACCAAGGAACCTGGTCTCCGCGACGAGGAGTTTCGCAGCTATTTGGCTGACTTTCCCCGGCTTTTGCCGGCTGAAGCGGCTAGCTGTGAAGGGGAGATTACGGAGGACGAAATCTACGTGGCCTTGAAGAAGGTCGGCAGAGGCAAGTCGCCAGGTTTGGATGGTTTGCCCTATGAATTGTACTTGAGGATGTCGCACCTTTTTGTCCCGATCTTGGCTGTCGTGTTCAACCACTGGTTTCGGCAGGGGTCCATCCCCGGTCGGATCACCAGGGGCGTGATCACGCTGTTGAGAAAGGGCAAGAAGGTTGGGAGGGAATTAGACGATTACAGGCCCATAACTCTGCTAAACACAGAGTTAAAGATTCTGGCCAAGATCCTGACGAATCGCTTGCAGCTAGTTGCCGAGTCTCTGTTGGAACCGGATCAGACTTGTTCTGTGAAGGGGAGAACAATTCAGAGCAACCTGCACTTGATTCGCACGATCGTAGAGGGTGTAGAAGACGACGATGAGGCCGCGCTGATCAATTTGGATCAGTCCAAGGCATTTGATAGGATTGACCATGGCTACCTGGCTGCTGTCCTGCAGGCCGCCGGATTCAAACCCGACTTCAGCCGCTGGATTAGCCTCCTGTATCGCTCCCCCCAGGCTGTGGTACAGGTGAACGGGAAGCTGTCGGGCGCTTTCGCGCTGTCTAGGTCGGTCCGACAGGGTTGTCCACTGTCGTCTCTCCTTTACGTCCTGGCGTTGGAGCCGCTACTTCGCCGGCTAAGGGACGAGACGCACAGTCCGGTCCTACGTGGAATCGCCGTCCCTGGTGGAGCTCGAGCCAGGGTTTCCGCGTACGCCGATGACGTAACGACCTTTGTGTCCTCCCGCAGGGACATAGAGGCGGTACAACAGGCGCTTGTACGGTACGAGAAGGTGACAGGGGCCAGAATTAACTGCGACAAGTCATCCGGCTTGCGGTTAGGTGCCTGGAAGGGTGTTTCCCTCCCGGGGCCCTTCGGCTGGACGGACGGGCCGGTCAAAATCCTCGGAGTTTGGTTCGGTCCGGACTTACAGCTGGAGAAAAACTGGTCAGAAGTACTGGCAAAGGTCGGCGCGTCGGTCAAGATTTGGCGTCGACGGGGTCTCTCCGTGAAGGGCTTGGCGGAGGTGTGTAACACATACCTCTTTCCCATGATCCTTTATCGACTGTCAGTACTTCCCCTTTGCGATGATCATGAGAAGGCGCTCGAGCGTTTGCTATTCTCCTGCCTGTGGAGAGGACGCAAACACATGGTCAGCAAAGGAGCCTGTTGCCTCCGTCCGTGTCAAGGGGGTCTGGGAATGCCACACTTGAGGAGCCACGTGCTCGCTTCAAGGTTGGCATTTCTCAGGCGCGCGTTGGAGGAAGATCGGTTGCTTGCGGGGGTAGTGAGGGACATGTTCCCTTGCCTTACCATCACCCCCCCGACCCTTTGGCTGACCGTCAGGCCTTGGGTGCGACCGAAATTCCTGCTCGAATGTCTGGCGGCCTTACAGGCCATTCCACGGTCCAGTGACCTTTCACAGCCTAGGAAAATCTTCTATCGGGGATTAGTGGAGGGTGCCGTGAAGGATAAGCTGTGCAGTAAGCTCGGCATGTCGAGAGTGGAGTACCGCTCTCATTGGTCTTGGGCGCCGGGTGCGGATTGGCTCAGCAACTCTGAGTTCTCTCTCACCTGGCGATTGGCTCGGAATGGCTTGTCGCTCAATGACAGGCGTTTCGCAATGGGCCTGGCGGATTTGCCAGATTGTGAACGTTGCAACCTTGGAATCAAGGAGACGTCTGCGCACGCCTTCTTCCATTGTTCGCGCGTTCGCCCGTTGTGGGAGCGTGTCGGCGAGTTGACTGCTCGTATCGCGCCGCGGGAGCTCGTGCTCATTGATCGCGCATACGCTGTGGACAATGTGTCGCCCCCGTACTCTGGAGTGAAACGGATGGTGTTTCTGTCGCTACTGGCCACGGCTAGAATGGTGATTTGGATGACGCGTCTGGAGGAAGTCTTGCGGGGAGGCCGTCTTTCGGATCAGGATCTAATCCGATATTTTGAGCACCAGCTCAAAATGAAGATTAGAACTGAACGGAAACGACTGCACCCGACAGACTTCGGTGAAAGGTGGATAAATGCAGCGAGCCTGGTTCGCGTGACCGGGGCTAGCCTTGATTTTCTCTTCTAGATCTGCTAGGCGCATCGGGGTGGATTCCGTTGGAACCCCTCCCGTGGTTTAGGTAAGAAGTTCTTTTGTGTACCTAGTTAATGTGAGTGCATGTGTTTGTCCTAGCCTGTTCCCGGCTCCATTGCTTTTGTTATGATCCAGTTCGAGATTCCCATTGTCCACTGTTATTTTTGTCCCCTTTTTTTTTTGATTCTCGGCTGGGTCAGTCTTATATTCTCCAGTCCAACTTATTTTTTTTTTTTTGCCCAGCCTCTCCAGTCCCCCTTTAGGAAGAGAGCTCCTTGATTTTGTCCTTCAAGGCAGAATACAGCGGCCTCTTTATTTTTGAGGGTGTGTTTGGGTCTTACTAACATCATGTATATGTATTTATTTGAATTGTTTTATGTTTTGGGAACTTTTTGTTTTCTTCATACCCCTGCCCATCATGACATTTCATTTCATGAAAAAAAATTTTTAAAGTTATTTTTGCAAACTATTGTAAATATTCACAAATTTTTATATACACACTTGGGGCGTTTTTGTAGGTCCTCGGTATGTTATTTTGCGACATTTTGGTGCATGATAAGTAAGAGTGGTGATGGACAAATTCTTATGGTGAATGAGAACCATTGTAACGCATGTATGGGTCGTGATTCTGATTAGCTAGGTATAGGATAGAGTACTGAAGACCAACCCGATTTTTTCTTCCCCCTCCCACCTTTCGGCCTTGAGCCACAATTTGTATTTTACAAATAAATAAAACCAGCCACTTCCCACCCGGGATTTTGTGTTGTTTTGTGTTGTTTTGTAATAAGAAGCTCAAAGCGTAGCATTTGTTCCGCAGTGATATTTGCCATTGCTTTGTGTCTTGGGCAACTGTTTTCCAGCCCGAGTTTATTGCTCGGGCCAGCGTAAAAGTAGTGTTCTTCGGAACGCGAAACACCGGGAAGCAGTTGTCCGGTGTAAGGCCACGTAGGAGGCATGGCCTCCGATGGGCCGGATAACAACACTCCTCTCACCATGGCGTCGGTGGGAGGCACGGAGGGGGACTGGCGCTTACCGCCAGCTACACCAACACCCCCCGCACAAGAAGCACCCGAAGCACCCGGATTACCTGGACTACCAAGACTACCGGCACTACCGGCGGCACCAGTATCTCCAGTTCCCTCCACGTCGGCGGAAGTTGTGCAGCAGAAACCAGCAGCAGCGGTACCCACCAACATGGCATGGAAAGAGGGGACCATCCAGAAAGTACTCAAGGGCGCTGCGTACTACGAATCCCTCAAGGACAAGTACGCAGAGTACGTGAAGGGATCGGAAATCCTCCCGTTACCCGAAACGCTGAGCGAGATCGAGCCCAGGATCCTCTCCCTGCTGACCAAGGACCTGAAAAGCCACAAACTCATCGGAGTCAGCAGGGACGCCATAGAGGAGGCCATCAAAGCCCTCAAAATCAACGGCAAGATGGTGGCTAGGCGCAGCTACGCCACGTGGGACGTCCTGCTCAGCACCGCCGACGAGGCCAGAAAACTGGCCGGCACCACCATGCAGACCAAGACCCTAATACTGGAAACTGAGTACATGGGCACGCGCAGAACCAAGATCACCCTGCACGGAGTGCCCATGGACATCTCACCAGACCATGTCGGGGTTTTTTTCACTCAGTACGGCAGGGTCGAGGAAGTAAAGGCGCTCACCTCGAAGCAGGGCTTTCTGACTGGCGACTTCACCCTGCAGGCGACGGTCGCTCGCGAAAAGTTGGCCAAAATCCCCAACATCATCAACTGCAGGGGGAGAAGGATCTACGTCGTCGTGGAGGGCAGGAAGCCCTTCTGCTGGGTCTGCGGAGACTCCAACCACGTGGCCAGGGAGTGCCCCACCAAGAATCCGGCACCCAAGACCCAACCTCCGCAGACGACCGCCGCCGCCGCTACTACAGCAGAAAAGCCGGAAAAACCGGCACAACCAAAAAACGGCCCGGCGGAGCAAAAGGAGGGAGAATGGAAGACGGTTGGCAAGAGAGGAACCAAACCCAAGACCCAACCGTCGGCGGAAAAGCAACCCGCCAAAGCAGCAGCAGTGCCAGCGTCCCCTCCTGCGCCCTCTCCCAAGCCAAAGGAGTCGGCAGCTCCTCCCAGGAAGAAGGCGACGACACCCTCGCCAACCAAGCAGGACGCCCTGCAGGCGAAACCCAAAAAACCCCCGACGGAGGAGCGGATGGAGGTCGGCTCAGCGGCACAACCAAGAGCCTCTTCCCTAAAAAGAAACAGAGAGGAGGAAGAACAGCAGCAGCAACACAGCATCAAGATGCAGCGGAGGAGCAGAAGCAGCGACAGGAAGACGCATGCAGCCGTCTCGCTACCCGGGTCTCCGGAGAGGCCAAAAGACACTTATGCCAAAAAGGCAAGCAGCCTCCCGTCTTCCCCCCTCAAAAAAATCAGCAAACATCTCTCCTTTTCCCAGTCCCCGGTCTTCAAGCTGACCCCACTTACACCAAGGAAAACTCTCTCCCCCACTCCCACCCCTTCTCCTACAACGTCCCAGCCCAGAAAGAAAAAGACTCTCCCGAGGGGCGAAGCCCTAATGAAAATAGACTCAAAGGACGTAGCTAGGGAGTGGAGTGCACAAAGGCGTGCACTTTTGAAGCCACTCCTTAAGCTCAAAGAGGTCAACGGCAAGTCGTCCGAAGACCCGTTCAACTTCCCCGACGCCCCGGGGGTAATTACCCTCATCAGGACTACAGGGGGCAATCTAAAAGTGTGGGATCACGTGGAGGCTGCCGAAAAACTTTATCCCAACATCGTCATGATGAGGAGTGGTACTCCTGAACTACGCAAAATGGCAAAAAATTGTGCAGGCCGACTCCCAGTTTTGCTCCACCCCTCGTTATATAGGGTAGTAAAACTAACATACCCAACGGACGTTGGCGGCATTGTCCATGACGGACGGGTTACGTCCGATGTAGGAACTGGTTCCCTTGGACAGTCCGTCGGGGTCCTTTCCCCCAATGATTTCTACCCGGTATGCGCTCGTGTTTAAGTGTTTTCTCTTTTCAGATCTACTAGATGTCTATCAAGATAGCCAGCTTGAATGCGAGGGGCTTGAGGGATCGGGGTAAGGCGGCTCGCCTGCTTCGTGACCTCCTGTCCTTCGGCGTGGATGTCGCCGCGATCCAAGAGACTCACTTTGTTTGCGAAGTCGACTCGTGTGTGCTGTCCAACGACTTTGTCGTCTATTCAGCATACGGGAGCCGGCATGCCAGAGGGGTTTCTTTGCTGGTCAAGCGTACCCTGGACGCGAGGATCGACCTTGTCCATGTCGGTGCCGAGGGCCGGCTCATCGTGGCCGATATTGCAGTGAAAAGCAAGACGTTCCGGCTGATTGCGGTTTACGCGCCCAACGTTCAAGGTGAGCGAGTCTCTTTCTTTCGGCTGTTGGAGCCCTTCATGGTGAATCCAACACGGCTAATCTTAGTTGGGGACTGGAATGCCATCCTAACCCCCAAATGGGATAGAGGGAGGGGCGCTAGCGGGTGGAGTGGTGATCGCAGCCTGGTCGATCTGATCGGCGAATTTGGTCTCGTCGATAGATACCGGGTCGATCATCCGGATGGGAGCATGTGGACGTGGACGCATAGTTGGCCTTCTACCCGGGTATCAGCGTACCTGGATAGGATGTTAGTGAGAGAAGCCGACATAGACTTCTTAGAATGTCCAACGTTCCACTGGCTAGGCTACTCGGACCACAAACTCGTTTGTGCCCGGGTGGCGTTAGAATTTAGGCCTAGAATGGCTGGTTACTGGAAGTTCAATCAGTCCTTACTGGACAGGCGGGACTTTCGTGACCAGCTGACTAGAGTAGTTCAGCGGGCATTAATTGGGCGAGTCATTGGGAGTAAGTGGTGGGCTAGCCTTAAGGATAGCATTAGGTCTTTCGCCACCCAATACAGCCAACGGCTCAACCTAGATAAGGCTGCGAAGGCAAAGACACTTAGAGCTAATTTCGCCCGGGCGGAGGCTGGTGGGGATCCCCTAGAGATAGCCTTAGCCAGGGAGGCCCTGCAGCGCCCGACTAACGAGCGCTACATGGGTCAGGTAATTAGACATAAGTTAAGCAAGATGTCTTCCGAAGCTGTGAACATGGGCGCGGAACTGCGCAAGGAAGAAATTCGCCGTGCCGGCGACCGGTACATTCGAGAGGTGCGCGACCCGGAGGGACATCTCCTAAGGTCCACTGACGACATGTGCGAGGCTTTCCGGCAGCATTTCGAACACCGCTTTACCAAGGAACCTGGTCTCCGCGACGAGGAGTTTCGCAGCTATTTGGCTGACTTTCCCCGGCTTTTGCCGGCTGAAGCGGCTAGCTGTGAAGGGGAGATTACGGAGGACGAAATCTACGTGGCCTTGAAGAAGGTCGGCAGAGGCAAGTCGCCAGGTTTGGATGGTTTGCCCTATGAATTGTACTTGAGGATGTCGCACCTTTTTGTCCCGATCTTGGCTGTCGTGTTCAACCACTGGTTTCGGCAGGGGTCCATCCCCGGTCGGATCACCAGGGGCGTGATCACGCTGTTGAGAAAGGGCAAGAAGGTTGGGAGGGAATTAGACGATTACAGGCCCATAACTCTGCTAAACACAGAGTTAAAGATTCTGGCCAAGATCCTGACGAATCGCTTGCAGCTAGTTGCCGAGTCTCTGTTGGAACCGGATCAGACTTGTTCTGTGAAGGGGAGAACAATTCAGAGCAACCTGCACTTGATTCGCACGATCGTAGAGGGTGTAGAAGACGACGATGAGGCCGCGCTGATCAATTTGGATCAGTCCAAGGCATTTGATAGGATTGACCATGGCTACCTGGCTGCTGTCCTGCAGGCCGCCGGATTCAAACCCGACTTCAGCCGCTGGATTAGCCTCCTGTATCGCTCCCCCCAGGCTGTGGTGCAGGTGAACGGGAAGCTGTCGGGCGCTTTCGCGCTGTCTAGGTCGGTCCGACAGGGTTGTCCACTGTCGTCTCTCCTTTACGTCCTGGCGTTGGAGCCGCTACTTCGCCGGCTAAGGGACGAGACGCACAGTCCGGTCCTACGTGGAATCGCCGTCCCTGGTGGAGCTCGAGCCAGGGTTTCCGCGTACGCCGATGACGTAACGACCTTTGTGTCCTCCCGCAGAGACATAGAGGCGGTACAACAGGCGCTTGTACGGTACGAGAAGGTGACAGGGGCCAGAATTAACTGCGACAAGTCATCCGGCTTGCGGTTAGGTGCCTGGAAGGGTGTTTCCCTCCCGGGGCCCTTCGGCTGGACGGACGGGCCGGTCAAAATCCTCGGAGTTTGGTTCGGTCCGGACTTACAGCTGGAGAAAAACTGGTCAGAAGTACTGGCAAAGGTCGGCGCGTCGGTCAAGATTTGGCGTCGACGGGGTCTCTCCGTGAAGGGCTTGGCGGAGGTGTGTAACACATACCTCTTTCCCATGATCCTTTATCGACTGTCAGTACTTCCCCTTTGCGATGATCATGAGAAGGCGCTCGAGCGTTTGCTATTCTCCTGCCTGTGGAGAGGACGCAAACACATGGTCAGCAAAGGAGCCTGTTACCTCCGTCCGTGTCAAGGGGGTCTGGGAATGCCACACTTGAGGAGCCACGTGCTCGCTTCGAGGTTGGCATTTCTCAGGCGCGCGTTGGAGGAAGATCGGTTGCTTGCGGGGGTAGTGAGGGACATGTTCCCTTGCCTTACCATCACCCCCCCGACCCTTTGGCTGACCGTCAGGCCTTGGGTGCGACCGAAATTCCTGCTCGAATGTCTGGCGGCCTTACAGGCCATTCCACGGTCCAGTGACCTTTCACAGCCTAGGAAAATCTTCTATCGGGGATTAGTGGAGGGTGCCGTGAAGGATAAGCTGTGCAGTAAGCTCGGCATGTCGAGAGTGGAGTACCGCTCTCATTGGTCTTGGGCGCCGGGTGCGGATTGGCTCAGCAACTCTGAGTTCTCTCTCACCTGGCGATTGGCTCGGAATGGCTTGTCGCTCAATGACAGGCGTTTCGCAATGGGCCTGGCGGATTTGCCAGATTGTGAACGTTGCAACCTTGGAATCAAGGAGACGTCTGCGCACGCCTTCTTCCATTGTTCGCGCGTTCGCCCGTTGTGGGAGCGTGTCGGCGAGTTGACTGCTCGTATCGCGCCGCGAGAGCTCGTGCTCATTGATCGCGCATACGCTGTGGACAATGTGTCGCCCCCGTACTCTGGAGTGAAACGGATGGTGTTTCTGTCGCTACTGGCCACGGCTAGAATGGTGATTTGGATGACGCGTCTGGAGGAAGTCTTGCGGGGAGGCCGTCTTTCGGATCAGGATCTAATCCGATATTTTGAGCACCAGCTCAAAATGAAGATTAGAACTGAACGGAAACGACTGCACCCGACAGACTTCGGTGAAAGGTGGATAAATGCAGCGAGCCTGGTTCGCGTGACCGGGGCTAGCCTTGATTTTCTCTTCTAGATCTGCTAGGCGCATCGGGGTGGATTCCGTTGGAACCCCTCCCGTGGTTTAGGTAAGAAGTTCTTTTGTGTACCTAGTTAATGTGAGTGCATGTGTTTGTCCTAGCCTGTTCCCGGCTCCATTGCTTTTGTTATGATCCAGTCCGAGATTCCCATTGTCCACTGTTATTTTTTGTCCCATTTTTTGATTCTCGGCTGGGTCAGTCTTATATTCTCCAGTCCAACTTATTTTTTTTGCCCAGCCTCTCCAGTCCCCCTTTAGGAAGAGAGCTCCTTGATTTTGTCCTTCAAGGCAGAATACAGCGGCCTCTTTATTTTTGAGGGTGTGTTTGGGTCTTACTAACATGATGTATATGCATTTATTTGAATTGTTTTATGTTTTGGGAACTTTTTGTTTTCTTCATACCCCTGCCCATCATGACATTCCATTTCATGAAAAAAAATTTTTAAAGTTATTTTTGCAAACTATTGTAAATATTCACAAATTTTTATATACACACTTGGGGCGTTTTGTAGGTCCTCGGTATGTTATTTTTTGCGACATTTTTGGTGCATGATAAGTAAGAGTGGTGATGGACAAATTCTTATGGTGAATGAGAACCATTGTAACGCATGTATGGGTCGTGATTCTGATTAGCTAGGTATAGGATAGAGTACTGAAGACCAACCCGAGTTTTTCTTCCCCCTCCCACCTTTCGGCCTTGAGCCACAATTTGTATTTTACAAATAAATAAAACCAGCCACTTCCCACCCGGGATTTTGTGTTGTTTTTTGTAATAAGAAGCTCAAAGCGTAGCATTTGTTCCGCAGTGATATTTGCCATTGCTTTGTGTCTTGGGCAACTGTTTTCCAGCCCGAGTTTATTGCTCGGGCCAGCGTAAAAGTAGTGTTCTTCGGAACGCGAAACACCGGGAAGCAGTTGTCCGGTGTAAGGCCACGTAGGAGGCATGGCCTCCGATGGGCCGGATAACAACACTCCTCTCACCATGGCGTCGGTGGGAGGCACGGAGGGGGACTGGCGCTTACCGCCAGCCACGCCAACACCCCCCGCACAAGAAGCACCCGAAGCACCCGGATTACCTGGACTACCAAGACTACCGGCACTACCGGCGGCACCAGTATCTCCAGTTCCCTCCACGTCGGCGGAAGTTGTGCAGCAGAAACCAGCAGCAGCGGTACCCACCAGCATGGCATGGAAAGAGGGGACCATCCAGAAAGTACTCAAGGGCGCTGCGTACTACGAGTCCCTCAAGGACAAGTACGCAGAGTACGTGAAGGGATCGGAAATCCTCCCGATACCCGAAACGCTGAGCGAGATCGAGCCCAGGATCCTCTCCCTGCTGACCAAGGACCTGAAAAGCCACAAACTCATCGGAGTCAGCAGGGACGCCATAGAGGAGGCCATCAAAGCCCTCAAAATCAACGGCAAGATGGTGGCTAGGCGCAGCTACGCCACGTGGGACGTCCTGCTCAGCACCGCCGACGAGGCCAGAAAACTGGCCGGCACCACCATGCAGACCAAGACCCTGATACTGGAAACTGAGTACATGGGCACGCGCAGAACCAAGATCACCCTGCACGGAGTGCCCATGGACATCTCACCAGACCATGTCGGCGTTTTTTTCACGCAGTACGGCAGGGTCGAGGAAGTAAAGGCGCTCACCTCGAAGCAGGGCTTTTTGACTGGCGACTTCACCCTGCAGGCGACGGTCGCTCGCGAAAAGTTGGCCACAATCCCCAACATCATCAACTGCAGGGGGAGAAGGATCTACGTCGTCGTGGAGGGCAGGAAGCCCTTCTGCTGGGTCTGCGGAGACTCCAACCACGTGGCCAGGGAGTGCCCCACCAAGAATCCGGCACCCAAGACCCAACCTCCGCAGACGAACGCCGCCGCCGCTACTACAGCAGAAAAGCCGGAAAAACCGGCACAACCAAAAAACGGCCCGGCGGAGCAAAAGGAGGGAGAATGGAAGACGGTTGGCAAGAGAGGAACCAAACCCAAGAGCCAACCGTCGGCGGAAAAGCAACCCGCCAAAGCAGCAGCAGTGCCAGCGTCCCCTCCTGCGCCCTCTCCCAAGCCAAAGGAGTCGGCAGCTCCTCCCAGGAAGAAGGCGACGACACCCTCGCCAACCAAGCAGGACGCCCTGCAGGCGAAACCCAAAAAACCCCCGACGGAGGAGCGGATGGAGGTCGGCTCAGCGGCACAACCAAGAGCCTCTTCCCTAAAAAGAAACAGAGAGGAGGAAGAACAGCAGCAGCAACACAGCATCAAGATGCAGCGGAGGAGCAGAAGCAGCGACAGGAAGACGCATGCAGCCGTCTCGCTACCCGGGTCTCCGGAGAGGCCAAAAGACACTTATGCCAAAAAGGCAAGCAGCCTCCCGTCTTCCCCCCTCAAAAAAATCAGCAAACATCTCTCCTTTTCCCAGTCCCCGGTCTTCAAGCTGACCCCACTTACACCAAGGAAAACTCTCTCCCCCACTCCCACCCCTTCTCCTACAACGTCCCAGCCCAGAAAGAAAAAGACTCTCCCGAGGGGCGAAGCCCTAATGAAAATAGACTCAAAGGACGTAGCTAGGGAGTGGAGTGCACAAAGGCGTGCACTTTTGAAGCCACTCCTTAAGCTCAAAGAGGTCAACGGCAAGTCGTCCGAAGACCCGTTCAACTTCCCCGACGCCCCGGGGGTAATTACCCTCATCAGGACTACAGGGGGCAATCTAAAAGTGTGGGATCACGTGGAGGCTGCCGAAAAACTTTATCCCAACATCGTCATGATGAGGAGTGGTACTCCTGAACTACGCAAAATGGCGAAAAATTGTGCAGGCCGACTCCCAGTTTTGCTCCACCCCTCGTTATATAGGGTAGTTAAACTAACATACCCAACGGACGTTGGCGGCATTGTCCATGACGGACGGGTTACGTCCGACGTAGGAACTGGTTCCCTTGGACAGTCCGTCGGGGTCCTTTCCCCCAATGATTTCTACCCGGTATGCGCTCGTGTTTAAGTGTTTTCTCTTTTCAGATCTACTAGATGTCTATCAAGATAGCCAGCTTGAATGCGAGGGGCTTGAGGGATCGGGGTAAGGCGGCTCGCCTGCTTCGTGACCTCCTGTCCTTCGGCGTGGATGTGGCCGCGATCCAAGAGACTCACTTTGTTTGCGAAGTCGACTCGTGTGTGCTGTCCAACGACTTTGTCGTCTATTCAGCATACGGGAGCCGGCATGCCAGAGGGGTTTCTTTGCTGGTCAAGCGTACCCTGGACGCGAGGATCGACCTTGTCCATGTCGGTGCCGAGGGCCGGCTCATCGTGGCCGATATTGCAGTGAAAAGCAAGACGTTCCGGCTGATTGCGGTTTACGCGCCCAACGTTCAAGGTGAGCGAGTCTCTTTCTTTCGGCTGTTGGAGCCCTTCATGGTGAATCCAACACGGCTAATCTTAGTTGGGGACTGGAATGCCATCCTAACCCCCAAATGGGATAGAGGGAGGGGCGCTAGCGGGTGGAGTGGTGATCGCAGCCTGGTCGATCTGATCGGCGAATTTGGTCTCGTCGATAGATACCGGGTCGATCATCCGGATGGGAGCATGTGGACGTGGACGCATAGTTGGCCTTCTACCCGGGTATCAGCGTACCTGGATAGGATGTTAGTGAGAGAAGCCGACATAGACTTCTTAGAATGTCCAACGTTCCACTGGCTAGGCTACTCGGACCACAAACTCGTTTGTGCCCGGGTGGCGTTAGAATTTAGGCCTAGAATGGCTGGTTACTGGAAGTTCAATCAGTCCTTACTGGACAGGCGGGACTTTCGTGACCAGCTGACTAGAGTAGTTCAGCGGGCATTAATTGGGCGAGTCATTGGGAGTAAGTGGTGGGCTAGCCTTAAGGATAGCATTAGGTCTTTCGCCACCCAATACAGCCAACGGCTCAACCTAGATAAGGCTGCGAAGGCAAAGACACTTAGAGCTAATTTCGCCCGGGCGGAGGCTGGTGGGGATCCCCTAGAGATAGCCTTAGCCAGGGAGGCCCTGCAGCGCCCGACTAACGAGCGCTACATGGGTCAGGTAATTAGACATAAGTTAAGCAAGATGTCTTCCGAAGCTGTGAACATGGGCGCGGAACTGCGCAAGGAAGAAATTCGCCGTGCCGGCGACCGGTACATTCGAGAGGTGCGCGACCCGGAGGGACATCTCCTAAGGTCCACTGACGACATGTGCGAGGCTTTCCGGCAGCATTTCGAACACCGATTTACCAAGGAACCTGGTCTCCGCGACGAGGAGTTTCGCAGCTATTTGGCTGACTTTCCCCGGCTTTTGCCGGCTGAAGCGGCTAGCTGTGAAGGGGAGATTACGGAGGACGAAATCTACGTGGCCTTGAAGAAGGTCGGCAGAGGCAAGTCGCCAGGTTTGGATGGTTTGCCCTATGAATTGTACTTGAGGATGTCGCACCTTTTTGTCCCGATCTTGGCTGTCGTGTTCAACCACTGGTTTCGGCAGGGGTCCATCCCCGGTCGGATCACCAGGGGCGTGATCACGCTGTTGAGAAAGGGCAAGAAGGTTGGGAGGGAATTAGACGATTACAGGCCCATAACTCTGCTAAACACAGAGTTAAAGATTCTGGCCAAGATCCTGACGAATCGCTTGCAGCTAGTTGCCGAGTCTCTGTTGGAACCGGATCAGACTTGTTCTGTGAAGGGGAGAACAATTCAGAGCAACCTGCACTTGATTCGCACGATCGTAGAGGGTGTAGAAGACGACGATGAGGCCGCGCTGATCAATTTGGATCAGTCCAAGGCATTTGATAGGATTGACCATGGCTACCTGGCTGCTGTCCTGCAGGCCGCCGGATTCAAACCCGACTTCAGCCGCTGGATTAGCCTCCTGTATCGCTCCCCCCAGGCTGTGGTACAGGTGAACGGGAAGCTGTCGGGCGCTTTCGCGCTGTCTAGGTCGGTCCGACAGGGTTGTCCACTGTCGTCTCTCCTTTACGTCCTGGCGTTGGAGCCGCTACTTCGCCGGCTAAGGGACGAGACGCACAGTCCGGTCCTACGTGGAATCGCCGTCCCTGGTGGAGCTCGAGCCAGGGTTTCCGCGTACGCCGATGACGTAACGACCTTTGTGTCCTCCCGCAGGGACATAGAGGCGGTACAACAGGCGCTTGTACGGTACGAGAAGGTGACAGGGGCCAGAATTAACTGCGACAAGTCATCCGGCTTGCGGTTAGGTGCCTGGAAGGGTGTTTCCCTCCCGGGGCCCTTCGGCTGGACGGACGGGCCGGTCAAAATCCTCGGAGTTTGGTTCGGTCCGGACTTACAGCTGGAGAAAAACTGGTCAGAAGTACTGGCAAAGGTCGGCGCGTCGGTCAAGATTTGGCGTCGACGGGGTCTCTCCGTGAAGGGCTTGGCGGAGGTGTGTAACACATACCTCTTTCCCATGATCCTTTATCGACTGTCAGTACTTCCCCTTTGCGATGATCATGAGAAGGCGCTCGAGCGTTTGCTATTCTCCTGCCTGTGGAGAGGACGCAAACACATGGTCAGCAAAGGAGCCTGTTGCCTCCGTCCGTGTCAAGGGGGTCTGGGAATGCCACACTTGAGGAGCCACGTGCTCGCTTCAAGGTTGGCATTTCTCAGGCGCGCGTTGGAGGAAGATCGGTTGCTTGCGGGGGTAGTGAGGGACATGTTCCCTTGCCTTACCATCACCCCCCCGACCCTTTGGCTGACCGTCAGGCCTTGGGTGCGACCGAAATTCCTGCTCGAATGTCTGGCGGCCTTACAGGCCATTCCACGGTCCAGTGACCTTTCACAGCCTAGGAAAATCTTCTATCGGGGATTAGTGGAGGGTGCCGTGAAGGATAAGCTGTGCAGTAAGCTCGGCATGTCGAGAGTGGAGTACCGCTCTCATTGGTCTTGGGCGCCGGGTGCGGATTGGCTCAGCAACTCTGAGTTCTCTCTCACCTGGCGATTGGCTCGGAATGGCTTGTCGCTCAATGACAGGCGTTTCGCAATGGGCCTGGCGGATTTGCCAGATTGTGAACGTTGCGACCTTGGAATCAAGGAGACGTCTGCGCACGCCTTCTTCCATTGTTCGCGCGTTCGCCCGTTGTGGGAGCGTGTCGGCGAGTTGACTGCTCGTATCGCGCCGCGGGAGCTCGTGCTCATTGATCGCGCATACGCTGTGGACAATGTGTCGCCCCCGTACTCTGGAGTGAAACGGATGGTGTTTCTGTCGCTACTGGCCACGGCTAGAATGGTGATTTGGATGACGCGTCTGGAGGAAGTCTTGCGGGGAGGCCGTCTTTCGGATCAGGATCTAATCCGATATTTTGAGCACCAGCTCAAAATGAAGATTAGAACTGAACGGAAACGACTGCACCCGACAGACTTCGGTGAAAGGTGGATAAATGCAGCGAGCCTGGTTCGCGTGACCGGGGCTAGCCTTGATTTTCTCTTCTAGATCTGCTAGGCGCATCGGGGTGGATTCCGTTGGAACCCCTCCCGTGGTTTAGGTAAGAAGTTCTTTTGTGTACCTAGTTAATGTGAGTGCATGTGTTTGTCCTAGCCTGTTCCCGGCTCCATTGCTTTTGTTATGATCCAGTCCGAGATTCCCATTGTCCACCGTTATTTTTTGTCCCATTTTTTGATTCTCGGCTGGGTCAGTCTTATATTCTCCAGTCCAACTTATTTTTTTGCCCAGCCTCTCCAGTCCCCCTTTAGGAAGAGAGCTCCTTGATTTTGTCCTTCAAGGCAGAATACAGCGGCCTCTTTATTTTTGAGGGTGTGTTTGGGTCTTACTAACATGATGTATATGTATTTATTTGAATTGTTTTATGTTTTGGGAACCTTTTGTTTTCTTCATACCCCTGCCCATCATGACATTTCATTTCATGAAAAAAATTTTTAAAGTTATTTTTGCAAACTATTGTAAATATTCACAAATTTTTATATACACACTTGGGGCGTTTTTGTAGGTCCTCGGTATGTTATTTTGCGACATTTTGGTGCATGATAAGTAAGAGTGGTGATGGACAAATTCTTATGGTGAATGAGAACCATTGTAACACATGTATGGGTCGTGATTCTGATTAGCTAGGTATAGGATAGAGTACTGAAGACCAACCCGATTTTTTCTTCCCCCTCCCACCTTTCGGCCTTGAGCCACAATTTGTATTTTACAAATAAATAAAACCAGCCATTTCCTACCCCAGGCCACTACGGATTGGAGGTCCCTTTCAAGTACGGCAGCGAGGTTTACTTTGTCGTCCAGACCTGGTTTCTGATCGATGCGAGAGTAGATTTTTGTGTCATCGGCATACATGCCAACTTGGGATTTAATGGTGTCGGGGAGATCATTAATGTAGATCAGAAAGAGTGTGGGACCTAGGATAGAACTTTGAGGGACGCCCGCGTTCGTATGGTAGTTTTGGGAGGCATGCCCATTTAATACCACCTTCAATGTGCGGTTAGAGAGGAAGGACTGGATGAGGTCAAACAGATGTCCAGTTATCCCATAGCTTCGCAGTTTGCACAAGAGGCCAGCATGCCAGACCCTGTCGAATGCTTTGGAGATATCCAAGGCAACGGTTCGGGCTTCGCCATTCTTGTCGAGTGCCCGATATATGTACTCGGTAATGGTCGTTAGCATATCAGCAGTAGACCTGGTGAAGCGAAACCCGTACTGTTTGTCAGAGAGAAGCCCGTTGGCCATGAGATGCTGAGTCACCTCGGCGTTGATAATGGCTTCGAAAACTTTACCAAAGATTGGAAGGAGACTAATAGGACGGTAATTGGCGGGGTCTGAGGGTTCGCCAGAATTCTTAAATATAGGAACTACGCAGGAGGACTTCCAACAGGAAGGAAAGCAGGAAGCAGATAGGCAGAGGTTATAGAGTTTAGAGAGGACAGAGGAGAGTTCTGGGGCACATTTCTTCAGTACTATGACTGGGATTCCGTCACCACCGCTCACTTTGTGTGGGTCTAGTTGTGCAATTATCTTGGCGACCAGCGAGGGTGTAATGTGGACGTTATTTAGTTGAGCCTTAGTTCTGGGTGGGAAGTCTGGTGTAGGAATTCCTAACGAGTCCAGTGTCGAATTGGTTGAGAATCTACGGGCAAAGCATTCAGCCTTGTCGGCTGGGTAGGTGAGAACTTCAAACTCATTGATTAGTGGGGGTATTGAAGTCTTGTTCCTGCTGAGCACGCTTTTGCAGAGACGCCAGTAATCTTTGAAACCAAACTTAGAGGATGCTGTGCGTTGCCTAATTCTGGTAGCAAACGCCCTCTTGGCTTCGTTCAGCACTTTTTTACACTTGTTCCGTGCTGAGGCGAAAAGGCGCCTGTTTTGGTTCGACGAGCAGCTTCGATAGAGCCGGAAGAAATGGTTCCGGTGGGCAATGGCGGCCGAGCAAGCGGGTGAGAACCAGGGGGACGAATTTGGTTTTAGTTGGAATTTCCTGGCCGGGATAAAAGCATCGATGCCAGCCTTAACCCAAGAGGAGACTTCGGTGGCACAGTCTTCGACAGGAAGATCGAAGACGTTGTTCCAGGGGATGTCGCAGAGGAAGTCCCTGAACGAGTCCCAGTCGGCTCTTTGGTAGCAGTATGATATTCTGCTGGTCTGGTTTTCTTGGGTAGAGTTAGTGTGGATTGATATGTTTACGGAGACTACGGCGTGGTCAGAGTTTCCGAGGGGGCAGAGTTGCCTGGTAGTGCAGGAGTCTGGGATGGAGGTAAAGCAAAGGTCGAGTAAAGAGTCCCTTCCGTTAGGGTTTTTAGAGAAACGCGTGGGGAAGTCCACCACTTGCGTTAGAGCTTGGGTTATTGAAAAGTACATGGTGCGGATCCCAGCAAGGTCGGTGGCTGAGTTTTCAAGCCACTTGGTGTGGTGGGCGTTAAAGTCGCCAAACACAAATATATGGGCAGATGGGTGAGAAGAAATGACCCTGTCGATATTAGTAGAGATGCAATCAAGTATCGTACAGTCAGAGGAGGAGGGGGAGCGGTAGAGGAAGAAGAGATAGCTAACCGAGCTTAGAAGTGAGAGGCGAAAGCACATGAAGGAATGATCAAAGGATTCAAGGGATGTGACCCTGGCTAGGGGGAGTTGTTCACTGACATATACACCAAGCCCATGCATATGGACATTGGAGTCCTTCCTGAAGAGAGGAAGGTAACCAGGAACGAACAGCTCTGAAGAGGGGATAGAAGGGTCAAGGTTAGTCTCACATATTGCTAAGATATCGGGTGAGTTAGTTAGAAGGAATGATTCTACACTATTAAAGTTACTGCGAATACCTCGTGTATTTGTGTAGGTAACGCAGGTAGGTTTGGGCGATTTATGACTAGCTGGTTTAGGCTTATCAGTCTTCCTATATGACTGTGAATACTGGATAATCACCTTACAGATAAAGAAAACATTTGAAGTAACAGAAACAAAAAAAAAGAATAACAAACTTTTATGTGATATCTGTTCTCTAATATTATCAGTGAATGCTGAGCAATCTCTTCACGCATGAAGAATAGGCTTGAAACAACAATATCTTCCTGCTCATGTATTGTTCTGTTCACACTCCTCCCAGTCTTTTGAACAGGACTAGTAGTTTATCCCTCATTTTCTGGTTAAGATTTAAGGCTTCTAGTTCCTTCTGATGTTTTTTCATTCCCTTTCACTCTCAAAAGCCACTTGCATCGTAGTGGTGCTGATGTATTGCTTCAAGAGTATTGATTTAAACAAAATCACAGAAAAGTAGTTCTAAAAAAGACATCGAAGGCAAGAGAGACGGAAGAAAGCATATTCTGCCTAATGAGCTTCTGTAAATGGTTGGTAGAACAGAGATTAGGTGACATACCAATGAGATTAAATATACTAAGAGCTACAAAGGACAGGAAATTGTGGAGAACCATGATCATAATCATCCTAAAGGAACATTGTACATGGAAGAAGAAGAATGAGATTGTATAAATGATTGGCAGAAGAGGATTTAGGAGAGAGAGAGAGAGAGAGAGAGAGAGAGAGAGAGAGAGAGAAAATTTACTAATAGCTACAATAGACAGGAAATTGTGGAGAGCCATATATTCCAATATCCTGATGTGAGAAGACACATAGAAGCAGAAGAGATTAGATTAACAGATTAGATTAACAGATTAGATATGTCTAATTTAGTATTTAATTTCTGAGATGTGCAATTGTCAATATTATTTCAAAATATAGTTTTTATCTTAGTTAATATAGATTTTATTATGGACACAACATTTTGACAAAATACCATCTGATCATCATCAGGTGTCTGTTGTTTATTTGATATGGGATATTAGTTAATTTTCCTTCTGTGTGCCATGTCCCTTCAGGACATAGGCGATCATGACTCTCCACAATTTTCTGTCCTTTGTTTCTCTTAATAAATTTTGTCTTTTTTATTATTTCTATTAGATATTGTCCCACCATTCATTTATTCAAGCTCATTAAGTAGGTTATATATTATTTTCCTTTGTCCCTTTTACCTGTTCTGTCCCGTGTGTATCATATTTTCCAAGCCTTCTTTCCTCATTATCTGACCTCAGAATTTCAACTGTCTCTTCCTGATGTTAAGTATAATTTTCCAATTTTGCTTCTATTTCCTCTAAAACTTTGCCATTTCTTACATGTTCAGTCCATGGTATCCTCAGCAGATTTATAAAGAACCAAATTTCAGTTGCTTCAAGTTTCTTCTTCATCTTTGATGAGATTGTCTAGATTTCACTGTCATATAAGGGGACTGATATTACATAACAGTTCAGTACTTGTTACTTTGTTTCTAGTGACATTTTTCTGTTTCTCAATACTTTGCTTAGCTTCTGGAAAGATTCTTTTGCTATCCCAATGTGCCTCTTAATTTCAGTTCTGCACTTTCTGTCTCCTGTTCTGTTGTGGCTAATCTATGTTGCCAAGCTGTTGTGGCTTGTTAGAGTCCCGTAGTAAAACATGGAAACAAGAAGGTAGGTTCAAAAAGTGTATTAGAATAACAGAACAATATATACAATAAGTGTTAGTAATCAGCAAATAGAAGTGTAAGTACGAGCGGTATAGTTACGCTGCCTCAAGACTGTCTTACAGCTGCGTCCCCGGAATTCACTCAGGTTAGTATTTATTGATGGAGGAAGAGTCTATTCCTATTGATAGGGCACCATAACATGTTCCCAGATATTCAAATTGTTGTACATGTTTGATTTCTGATATCACCAATACCCTTGAGTAGGGTATTAATCAGTTTTCTTTCCAGCTATGGGTTAAATAGCAGGACAGATTGGGTTCTATAATCTTGGTTGGCAAAAAGTAATGGTAACTTACAGCAGGAAAATTTTATGCCCAGTCAACCATGTCTCTTTCGAAACGTGATTGCTCAAACATGTATCATGTATGGCATTTAACTGACTAGCTGAATGTTCTCAAGCTGTTTGTCTATGCTTCTGAGATGAGTTAGTATTTATATTATTTACATTGTTCAGACTGTTGTCCTCCTCTTTATTGCAATATTCACAACATTTCTGCTGTTGTACGCTTCAGCCTTCTTCAGGAACTTGGAATTTCAAACCAAATCCTTTATTTCAATCACTAATAAATAAAAAAATAAAGGTTTTGGTTCAAAATTCCAAGCACCTAAAGAAATGTACAATGGCTGAAATGTTGTGAATATGGCAATAAAGATGACGACAACAGTTCAGAAAACGTAAATAATATTATCAAACTGTTATTGCTATAAAAAAATAATAAGTCAATCTTTGCTGTAAAGAACTGAACTGGTGGAATTAAAGAATGGAGCTTATCTGAACTTTTGCCATGAAAAATAGTGACAATAACGACAGGTTTGAAACATTGTGTGTGTGAAAATAAAGCATGGCAAAAGGAATCAATTGATTCCAAGAATGATGGAATGAACCAACCAGTTTCCCTGCATCATTAGCACTGGATTGGATAAGAGTTCTATTTTGAATATCTATTGAATCTACCTGAGATTCAACAGACCTTCAAAGAATGGAATCTCATTAAGAGTGGAATTAAAGAATGGATCTCATCTAAACTTTTGCCATGAAAGTAGTGACAATGTCGACAGGTTTGAAACATTGTGTGTGTGAAAATAAGGCATGGCAAAAGGAATCAAATGATTCCAAGAGTTATGGAATTGGCCAACCAGTTTCCCTGCTTCATTAGCACTGGATTGGATAAGAGTTCTATTTTGAATATCTATTGAATCTCAGGTAGATTCAATAGACCTTCAAAGAATGGAATCTCATTAAGAGTGGAAATTTTAACCATAACTGGAGAAAAGTCAGAGTCCAGTCAGTGATGACCAATTAATACATGCTTTTTTTTTTTTTTTTTAATATATTGAAAGTTTTAAGCTGATTATTTCCCTATTGAACTGTTATAGCAAAGTCAGACAAAAAGATTAAAATGACTTATTATTGTTTGGAAAGTTTAGAATTTATTGCTGAAAATTAAAAGCCCAGCAAATAAGAAGCTGTTTATTATAATCATGACTAATGTTATTAAACTATTATTTTTATTTTTAAAAAAAGTAATAAGTCAATCCTTGCTGTAAAGAACTGAACTGGTGAAACTAAAGAATGGAGCGCATTTGAACTTTTGCCATGAAAATAGTGACAGTAACGACAGGTTTGAAATACCGTCTGTGGGAAAGAAATGATAAAAAACAAAACAAGTCATTACCCATACAACCATATAAAATGATTTTAAACTATTAAGGGTGGAAAGTGATTCCCGAGCAGCTCCAGCCCATATATAGTAGCAGTACTCCATTTTTAACCTGGTCTGATTTTTATAAAGATACAACATGGTGGAGGGTTAGAGCAGATACAGCCTAGTGAGCTGACCATAGAGAAGGCTACAAATTGAAGGAAGGAGTGTGACATGTCCTAGTAGTAAAGGTCTGAACTGGTGGAAATAACGAATGAAGCTCATTTAAACATTTGCCATGGAAATAGCGATAGAATAGTAACAGGGTTGCTATGGTCAATCTTTGAGAAAGCTGTTGCCGAATGGAGAACAAGTTATCTGCCCTGTTGGCTGGGACTTCAAAATACTCTGACTGCACCACTCCAGAGACGCAAACTCCCACCCAATAAGGCGTCCTGAGTATGATGATAAACTGCATCTAGCAGGAAGACTGCTAATTGAGACGTTTTGAGGAGCATGGAACCATCTCTTCATTGCTGTTGTTCCAGGTTCACCCTGACCCGGGTATTTTTTTTTTTAATCATATCACCCCGAGCAAGGCGGTAACGCCACTGATGTGCAGGGGGCTACATAAAAGTGAAAAGATTGGAAAAAAGAAAGCCGGAAACCACATCCTAAACAGGGAACAAGGGATGAGCCTCTACACCTGTTCAATAGACGTGGGTGGAGTGTGAACCGGGCGATAGTTTAGTCTATCTACTCCAATTGAAAAAAAAATAAAATAAAATAAAAAGAAAACAGTGAAAAGATTGGAAAAAAGAAAGCCGGAAACCGCATCCTAAACAGGGAACAAGGGATGAGCCTCTATACCTGTTCAATAGACGTGGGTGGAGTGTGAACCGGGCGATAGTTTAGTCTATCTACGCCAATTGAAAAAAAAAAAAAGAAAAGAAAACAGTGAAAAGATTGGAAAAAAGAAAACCGGAAACCACACCCTAAACAGGGAAATGGGCAAATAGTTAACTCCCAGACTGGGATCAAAATACTATGAAAGTATAGAAATAGATTTTTATATGGAAAATTCCAGCAATACTTTTTTGGAGAAGAAAATATTACCAGCAATACATTTTTAGAGAAAAAAATTTAACATCAATATATTTTTGAAGAAAAAATATATATACCAGTTATACATCTGACTCTCGACGAAACCTTCTTTACAAAAATGCGTGAATGAAACCTGATCTACAAACTGATTTCTTACAAAGAATACAATTCTACTTGTTGGCATTAAATAACCCATCGAGGTCGATATGCCGTAAAACAAAATAAACCCTGAAACTGATCGACAAACTGATTAATTACAAACAATACATATTCTATTCATACGAACCTACTTGTCGGCATTAAATAACCCATTGAGATCAACTCCAAAACTGATCTACAAACTGAATTTTTTTACAAAGAATACGTATTCTATTCATACGAATCTATTGTAAATATCTTGTCGGCATTAAATAACCCATTGAGGTGTTGATATGCCATAAAACAAACCGAACTAAACAAAGAAGTCGTTATCCACAAGACTACATAAGTAATTTTAACCTCTTTCATAACTGGATGATGAGGATTAAGATGCCCCAATCTCAGATATAGCAGCCAAACTACATTTTGGTCTGATTTGAATCTTG
Source organism: Ascarosepion bandense (assembly GCA_037127315.1). Classification (NCBI taxonomy): domain Eukaryota; kingdom Metazoa; phylum Mollusca; class Cephalopoda; order Sepiida; family Sepiidae; genus Ascarosepion; species Ascarosepion bandense. The sequence continues at coordinate 124,813 of JBBBDQ010029947.1, forward strand.
TAAAAATATGCATTCCGGGTTACAAAAGATTCGACAGAAGTTTCATAGAGAAAGTTGCATTAACAATGCCACTGGAAACGTTTTAATCAAATAAATATTTTCTTTTGTCTCAAATTCATTTTTCGTTAAAACATCTCGATAGTCACAAAACACATCAATTGAAATGTTGTGAATGGACAGAAATAAATGGGGGTCCTCAGGCACCTGAATTCATAACATTTCTTGATTATTTAAATAAAATAATATTTGCGATGAAGTGTATGAATCAAAGTTACTTACGGCAATCAGTTTCATCTGAAGCATCTCCACAATCATTTATATTGTCACACACCCATTTGGAAGAGAGACACTTGCCATTGGCACATTGAAAGGAGCCTGGATAAAGAAAATTAACAACAAATAATAGTGAAATTACATATCAAAATTATAGTAACAAGTTTAATTATAATATTTGATTAGTATTTCTTTCAACTTATTTCTCTTACTTTTCCACTAAATAGTAGTATTCTTAAGTTGTCTGAATTTCTTAGATGAAGCCTTGCCAATTATTATTCATTTTTGACTAGTATTTCTTTCATCTTATTTCTCTTGCTTTTCCACCAAGTAGTAATAGTCTTAAGTTGTCTGAATTTCTTAGATGAAGCCTTGTCAAGTATTCTTCTTTTTATGACTAGTATTTCTTTCATCTTATTTCTCATGCTTTTCCACTAAGTAATAATAATATTAAGTTGTTAGAATTTCTTAAAAGAAGCCTTCTCAATTATTATTCATTTTTGACTAGTATTTCCTTCATTTTATTTCTCTTGCTTTTATACTATGTTTTTATAGTCTTAACCTGCCTGAATTTTATTAGATGATAGTGTTCGTATCCTGTTTGGGATGGTTACTGATTGACTGATCAAAATATAACTTCATGGTCTAGTGATTTTGAATATACGTATTTTAGTAATTGGGAAATTTTGATCTATTTGAGATTATTTAGTTAACCTATTTATATTCGGACTATTATCTTTTTGTTTTCTTTTTTATCGCAAACTTTCAGATATTGTGCCCTCCAACCTTTGTCAGGTGTACATTGATCTGTGTAACCTACAGGGAATTCTAAACTGAACCCTGTTATAATGTCAGAAGAAGATCTAATCTTAGAAATAAAAGCAGATCCTCTTCTGATTCAAGTTACACAAATTTCAACCAGTGGTCGGACGTGAATCACTCTGAAACCCAAGACTGAACTAAAAACTACGTTAACTGTGCATAGGCTCTGCACATAGCTTCGTTTTCACTTACATCAAAGGAAAATACAATCCAGAATTTTCATCAATAGCACCCAGGCCCGCTTAAAAAGTAAATAAAAATTGAAGCCGATCTGAGCCGAAGAAAAGGTTATGAAAAACCATCAAAAGGACTTCTTCGGCAGTCGGTCAGCAGACCAGTCACGATTCACCATGCTCGCCTCGACGGATCTCCCATCTCCAAAAAGAACTTGCTGAAGGCCGTCACCTCAGTAATTCAAAACTCACCCTTGTTTCTCTACCGTTCGCCTCCGCGGGTAACTTTTTATGACTCTACTTATCTATCTCTTTCAACAAGGGACATCCACACCGATTTACCGTTTGTTGTATTTTTTCGTTATTTATTTATTTCCTAAACCTCCGTTGTTTCTTTCTTGTTCTGCCACCATACGAATTTTTTATAACTTTATTCAATTTATGAGGGTAGACTGTTCTTGTTCTACTGCTCACGTCTAGGGAGATCTCATCTAGTTCTTATTTCGGTTGAAACGTGTGTGCAATAATTGATTAGTACTAAATAAAAATAAGAGCTACTGCCCTATATAAAAAAAGATATAAAATATACTGTTCAGTAGAAACGCTTATTTTATATTTTGTGTATGATGCAAACTCCTTCAAATTAACTTAAAAATTAGCTCTTCAAAACTCGCATGATACACGAGTATATACGGTAGATGATACCCCTAGACTTGAGTGGAACGAGAACAATCTACCCACGTAGATTAAATAAACTTTATGGTAAAAAGAACAAAGATGAAGACAGTAGTCTGAATATAATTAGTGTAAATGATGATAACTCCTTACCCCAGAAATTCATACGAAATCATTATTATTTATTCCACGCTCCTTCTACAACAATATTACGAGCGATATAACTTTCTTCTTCTTCTATGTGCCATATCTCTTTAGGATGTAGGCGATCATGGCTTTCCACGTCTCCCTATCTCTTGTGGCTCTTAGCATGCTTTCTCCAGTCATCCCACCCAAACACCTACCTGCTCAGGCCCTTCAAATATGTTATCCGCTGCTTTCCCCTGTCTCTTTTTCTCTCTGTTTGACCTATGAGTATCAGATTCTCCAAGCCTTCCTTCCTCATCACATGTTCCAAAGAGTTCAGCTGTCTTTTCCTGGTGCTCAGTATTAATTTTCTTTTCGTTTCCATCTTTTCTAATACCTCATCATTACTCAAATGCTCGATCCATGATATACGCAGCATCATTCTCTAGAACCACATTTCAGTTGCTTCAAGTTTTTCCTTCATCTTTGATGATATTGTCCAGTATTCACTGCCATATTGAAGGACGGACATCACATAACAATCCAGCAAGTTTTCTAAATTTCTGAGATGAAAAATTGTCATTATTTTTACATTTTTGCTTGTTTTTCTTTCCGCGATATTTTTGTGGGTTTGAATAAAAATATTCGGTTCGTTGTAAATTTTAAGTTAATCAATTTTTAAACATTACCTTCAATGCATGCTTCCTTTTGGCAGACATATGAGTATGACCGTTCGCATGGTCTCACAGCATACAATCCTCCTGTTTTCATAATTACACATTTCCCTGCTGACCAGTCAGGCTGAAAATTTTCCCAGTATCCATCACAAGCACTGGCATTTTTAGGATAGCCTAAAAAATAAAATAACACAAATTAATTAAACTTGTTGGATAAACCAACTTTGTCTGTTGATGTTGTTTGAGGCCCCTAGATGGCTTGGCAATTAGAACTAAAATATGGCTTAATCGTAGGGTAGACCAGGCTTCTAGCCTTGAGAGCTAACTAGTCAAGGAGAAGGACAACTTTTAATTCAGAACAATGAAGAAGACATTTGCAAACCTTTCCAAGATCTTTTACAAGAAGGTATTTCATGCATAACAGAATAAAGGAATCAGTACAGAGCCATGATCACCAAGAGCAATGGTTACAAAACGTTTTTCATCTGGGCCACATTCTCGGAATTAGACTCTGCTCACACCTCACCAAATTTTATGCCATAAATGTTATGTTATTTAAAAATAAAAACATGCCATGAAAGGACATAGTATGTCTTACTAATTAACCCATATGTTGAGGGAGGAGAAGTGGATTCATACCTGTCTCAATGGAATTTGCACATAAGTGAATATAACGAACCCAACTGAATTTGGAATGTGGCTCACAGATTAACAATTCAGTGCCAATATCCATTACGCAATACATATATCCAAAGTTTACAGCATCTGGTATTCACAAGCAGTCACCCATCTAGGTACTGACCAGGACTGACATTGCTTAACTTTAGTGATAGTACGGGAACTGGTATTTCAACATGATGTGGCCATTATCCCAGCCTATGTAAGGTGAGGGATTTGAGTTACAAATGAAGAAACTGACTGGTACTTACCGATCCAAAATTCAGTCCCCTTCTGAGTCTCATTCATTGCAAATTCGTTCAGGTAATCCAGCTCGCTGCCATCCATTGGATATGCCAGGGTGCCTCCATACCTTCCAAAAACCAATTACCTATTTTCAGTATATTTAATCTAATGTGCGAACGGCGTAACAGTTATTGTCACGGAAAGTGTTTGAATGATATACAGTAGTATCTAAACTTATTTATAAATGGGACTTTGTCTGTGTGTGTGTGTGTATGTGAGTGCGTGTCTGTGTGTGTGTGTGTGTATCCGTTAATTATAGACTCCGAAACGGCTGAACCGATTTTCTTGAAAATGAACACAGTTGTACTATAAGCGTCTGCGAGTGTTCTTAGCTAGGTTTTGTGTCGAGGTACCCCCAATAAATATCGATAATCGAAAAAATCGGGTTATAGAAGGAGTGGTCCGATTTTAATCAAATTTGATACACTCATAGACAAAGACATAAGAAATGATATTCAGAAGTTTCAAGATTGCAGTTCTTACAATAGTGCAGGAAATTTGTTATCGATACCAGGAAATCAAAATTTGACTTACATCCATTCATTTTTCTTTCAGTCTAAGGTTTCTCTTTAACTGGGAACAACGATTGCTTTTTAGTCTTTCGTGCCAACGTCCAAAGAGCCTGAGCTCCAGGATCATGGATTAGTTTTAAAGCTTTCATTACACCCGAGCAACGCCGGGCTATACTGCTAGTCAAAAATAAGAGTAACGATAAGACAAAGTGAAAAATTCATTAACGACGTGTTTTACCGAGAGTGTATGTTCTCTTTGGATTCCTAGGGTTAGAATGAAAGAAAAAGCCAAAATTGTATGCAAGGGAAAAATACCTTGGAATCTCTGAGGATAAATGAGAATATAATTTTAACAATAACGCGTCCCGGTTATTTAGATAGAAAGAAGGCCGTAGAGTAAGGGAGGTTGAAAAATTACAGTAAGGACAATAGACATGCGGAAACGAATTAGAAAAAATCAATGTATAATAGTAACAGCAACTCATCCAAGATATTTAGATGAAAAGTGGTGTAACAGCACACTAACCTTGAACATAAATTTGATTATCTGAAATTAAAGAATAATGATTTACGGGGACTACTAGTTGAACGTGCGTTGTAATGCAGTGGATAACGATGCGGTACGACAAATCGGGGAGCCGAGTTCGAATTCTATTTGAACTCCAGATTGGGTTCTATAGTTCTGGCTGGCAACCAGTCTACCGCAGAAAGCAATTGTAACCTACTGCGGGATAATCTTCTGCCCAGTTAGTCATGTCTCTTTCGAGACATGATCGTCTAAAGTGTGTATCACGTATGGCACTATTTGGATAATACTTGTTCAAATTCCCAGGACAGCAGGTCGAATGGTTGAACAGAAAATTAAAAACGAAACTCATTAAAAAATTATAAATAAAAAAATAAAAGAACGAACTTTAGAACACGAATCGAACCCAGATTTAACCAGACATGAGTCAGTGCCACTGACCTACACAAAGATTCCAAATCCCATCCACTTCCCACGAAGACATGGTTAATGCGTTTTCCGAATCTACATATGGATCCTGTTAATCCTCAACATTGAGGTGTGTCGACCGCCCAAGAACACACTTATCCTTGCAGGAAGATACATAGGAAAATTCTAAAGTAAACATAGAAGTACTGTACCCTTTTTTTAAACGAGGTCTCCTAAGATTAAAACCGTCGGTGGAGAAATTATATATATATATATATATATATATATATATATATATATATATGTAGTCATCCGCAGACAGATCTGTTTCGCTGTATCACAGCTCATCAGTACGGTTAGACTCCGATTGCTACATAACCCAGGCTCGAAACCCGACCGAATTGGCGTCAGTCGGCGACTCTATCCCTGGGCCACGGGGCGTTCGGTGTAAGAAGGCAGTCTTTTCTTAGCGCATATCATATTACGCGCCCAATAGCTAGAGTGATCTAATTCATTTTACTGAATGAGCGATGCGTACACGCTAGAGTGGCTACTGTTTTTCAAAGTTTACCTTTCTTCCAGAGTGCTCAATCAGGGTGTGAGAGCGTATATATATATATATATATCGGGACAAGTGGAAGTTCATGATTGCGTACATCTTGAAAGCACACAGCTCATAAAGAATATATATATACCAAGAAAAAATGAATTTCATGTGTAAAATTTTGGAGGGTGAGTCATTCATACAAATGATAACCCCCAGGTCGACAGAAAGATGGCCCAGTAGGGAAGGTCGCAGTTTTTATTTAATATTCAATAAACTTAGAGTTATCAATAGTGCTGTGCATTTTATTCAAGGACTTCTTATTCTGATGCTGACGTGCGCTTAGATGTAAAGAGACGGAAGTTTACCACGGATAAAGGCAGGAATTACGAAATCTTGTCTATGGTACACAATGTGCATTAAGGTGTCACACTAGACTCCACCGTCAATCCCAGTATCGTAGGATTTGGGGAAACCCGAATCAACCCTATCAGGAAGACACACCAGCCACAATCGAGATGGGCAAAGAAAGTCGGATGACCCGTAAGGTTGATATTACTCAAGAAAGCTAGCAAAGCTTGTGACTAGCGTCTGAGGGGAATACAAAGAAAAGGTACAGAGCCCCGGGGCTGGGAAATTCTGATGTGTGATTTCAAGGATAATAGACGTGTTAAAGATATAGGGTTGTCTACGTTTGATGGTTACAAATGGTCGCATAGTACAGCAGTTAAAAAATTATGTTTAAGACAATAGTTCCGGATGAACGAATTAGAAAGATGTATAATAGTCCCAACACTTAATCCTGGATATTCATATAAAAATTAGGCCAGACTGTACAGCGGTTGAAAAATTATAATAAATATATTAAAAAAAAGAAGGTCGAACCCAAAACATTATAATAAATAAATAAATTGAAGAATGTCGAAATTAAGAATCATTGTATAGTAGAAAACTTGGTATCTTTTAATATAAATTTATTTTTAACTTACTCTGCGCAAACATTGGCAGCATCATTTTGGTCCTCAGGAGTCTTTATGAAAAGATAACAATTGCCAAATTGTGCTTCCCATCCTGAAAATAATATAAATTAATTAGTTTAGTGAGTACAGTATCGTAATAATGTAGTATGTGATTTACATTCTGAAAGAACAGAGCTAGAGATTAAATTTGCCCATCTGATTCTGTCTGTCTGTCTATCTGTCTCCGTCTTTTTGTCTACCTGTTTTCGTCTCTTTGTCTACCTGCCTCAGTCTTTTTGCTCTTCTGTTTCACAGGAGTTGATCTGTGGTGACCCCACAATCACTGTCACAAAAGAGAATCAAAACAGTTAGATCAGAAGGCGACCCCATAACCACCAGATGCAGAATCAAGCCTCAAAGTATTTTCTTTGCTTCTCTCAACGCATAAACAAGAGATAGACTTAACTGAGTTTAGAATGTGCAGATGTAAGAACCTGGACGCAAATTTACTGTGGATGATCTAGCAATTTCTGTGCTTTTTTATCTCAGTAAATCGTTTTCTTTTAATTAAAGCAGCATTTTTAAATTGAAATTATAGTCAGACTCATTGAGGTGAAAAGTTAATGCATTTAGTGTGACATTTTGTAAGAAATCTTTTTTGTGTTCATGTCATCTTTTATTTAAATTCATTGAGGTTTCTCCGATATATTTGTTGTAGCAATTATTACAGGCGATACAGTAAATTCTTCTTTCAAGTTTTATAGATCATTTTCTCCCATCAATACTTTTCTAACAGATTTAGATATTCGTGCTACCTGATGTTTTGTTTCAGTTGAGGTGTTTTTTTTCCTTCTGTCTCAGTCTCTTTGACTTTCTGATTTCGTCTCTTTGGTCTTCTCACTCCATCTCTTTGTCTATTCATCTGTCTCCGGTTCTGTGTATATCTGTTTCAATCTCTTTACACTTCTGACTCCGTCTCTTCGTCTGTCTATCTGATTCCGTCTCTTTGTCTGGCTCCGTATTTGTGTCTCCATGGATCAGTCTCGTTGCCCTTCTAACTCCGTCTCTTTGCCCTTCCTACTCTGTCTCTTTGTCTATGTATCTATCTTAGTCTCTTTGTCTGTCTCATTCTATTTGTCTGTCTCAATCTTTTTGCACATCTGACTCTGTCTGTCTTTCTGTATGTCTGTCTATCAGTCTCCGTCTTTGTCTACCTGTCTCAGTCTCTTAGCTCTTCTGACTCTGTCTTTTTACCTTTCTGATTCCGCCTCTTTGTCTATGTATCTGTCTCAGTTTATTTGTCTTCTTGTCTCAATCTCTTTGCCCATCTGATTCTGCCTGTCTGTCTATCTGTCTCCGATTTTTTGTCTACCTGTTTTCGTCTCTTTGTCTACCTGCATCAGTCTATTTGCCCTTCTGACGCCGTCTCTTTGTTTATCTATCTGTTTATCTGTCTCCGTCTCTATGTCTGTTTCTGACTCTGTGTATACCTGTTTCAATCTCTTTACACTTCTGACTATCTGACTGTCTGTCTCCGTCTTTTTGTCTACATGTTTTCGCCTCTTTGTCTACCTGCCTCAGTCTCTTTACACTTCTGACTCCGTCTCTTCGTCTGTCTATCTGATTCCGTCTCTTTGTCTGGCTCCGTATTTGTGTCTCCATGGCTCAATCTCGTTAACCTTCTGACTCCGTCTCTCTGTCTATGTATCTGTCTTAGTCTCATTGTCTGTCATTCTATTTGTCTACCTGTCTCAATCTCTTTGCCCATCTGACTCTATCTATCTATCTATCTATCTATCTATCTATCTATCTATCTATCTATCTATCTCCGTCTTTTTGTCTACATGTTTTCGTCTCTTTGTCTACCTGCATCAGTCTCTTTGCCCTTCTGACACCGTCTCTTTGTTTATCTATCTGTCTCCGTCTCTATGTCTGTTTCCGACTCTGTGTATACCTGTTTCAATCTCTTTACACTTCTGACTATCTGACTGTCTGTCTCCGTCTTTTTGTCTACATGTTTTCGCCTCTTTGTCTACCTGTGTGTGTGTGTGTGTGTGTGTGTGAGAGAGAGAGAGAGAAAGAGAGAGAGAGAGAAAGGGAGAGATATATAGATGTAGACATGCAAAGAGATTGAGATAGATAGGCAGACTAAGAAAGTGAGACAAATAAAAAGACCAAGAAACTGGGAGAGATAGCCAGACAAAGTGACTAAAATAGATAGACAGACAGAGTTTGAGAATAATGTACAGAAGAAGAGACTATGTCAGAGAGACAAAGAAAGAGATTCAAACAGAGAGATTGACAAAGAGACGGAGAAAGATAGACCGACAAAGCAATAAAAACAGAAAGACAGAAAAAGAGACTGAGATCGATAACCAAACAAATAGACAGTCAAACATACTGAAACAGATCGACAAAGAGATGGGACAGACAGACAGACAGACACATACATACATACAGACAGACAGACAATGAGATTGAGACAGACAGAAGGACAAAGAGACGAAGACAAATAGACAGAGAAAGAAATGGCCCAGATAGGCAGAATAAAAGAGACTAAGTCAGGTAGGCAGACAAAGAGATTAAAACTGATAGAAAAAAAAAAGATCGAGACAGATAAGCAAAGAAACCGAGGAAGACTAACAAAGATACCAAGACAGACGGCCAGGCAAAGAGAAGCAAGACTGATAAACAGACGATGAGACTTGGAAAGATAGCAAGGCAGAGAGACTGAGACAGATGGACAAACAAAGAGATTGACAGGAGTAGTCAGAGAATGAGAGCGAGAGAGATAGACAGAAAAGGAACGGAGAGAGTCAAAGAAACTAACGGAGACGGAGACAGATAGGCACACAATGAGACTGAGACTGATAGACAAGCCAATAAACTTAGAGAGGTAGCCAGGAAAGGAAACAGAAAGATAGACAGACAAAGAGACGCAGACAAAGAAACCGTGACAGACAAAGATATTGAGACAGATAGATAAAGAAACTGTGACAGATGCCCAGAAAAGGAGACAACGCAGATCACAAAAAAAAAGGATATTGAGACAGATATATAGACGAAGGAACCGATACAGATAGACAGAAAAAGAAACTGAAACAGCCAGACAGACAGACAAATCGACAGAGACAGTCAGACAAATCGACGGAGACAGATAGACAAAGAGATGGAGACAGGACAGGGCAATAAACTTAGAGAGATAAATGGAAATGAAAATAGAGACAGATAGACAATGAGACGCTGATAAAGAGACTTTTACAGACAAAGATATTGAGATAGACTGACAGACAAATAGACTGTGACAGATAGCCAGAGAAAGAAACGAGATCGACAGCCAAAAAATATATTGAGACAGATATATAAACGAAGGAATTGAGACAGACAGACAATGAGACCGAGACTGCAATATAAACAGAAATAGCTCTCTCACGACGGGAATTATCGAACGGGGAATTCGATCACTAATCCCAATCAATACGCTTCATAGTCATGATATCACGGCCATTGAACAGATAAATATTTTTTTCGCAAAATGTGTTAAGCATGATTCCTTTTTCAATACAGAATCTGAATTCTTACCCGTCTTATTTTCTTTTTAGAACGTTGTACATGCTTTTCAGCCTTTCATTGACCACACATTATCATAATTTACATTGTAAACTATCATAAATTAATGTCAGGTCTCCGAATGAATGTTGGACGGCGTTGGTAGCATAAATCATCCTGCAATCGATGATTTATGGTATGTAACGCATATACTTTATTGACATGTTTTCGTTTTTAGAAAATAAAACTTCAATTTTAAACAGTTGATTTAGAATCACTTCTACATGCATGTACATACTTATACACATATCGCCATGTACGCACGTATATACACATACATACGCACATAGTTATACATTAGTACCGCACGTGAAACCTCTTTTTCCCGCGCTTCATTCAGAAATATATAAGCTGATGTTCACAACAGACCAGTTGAAATCTGTCTTTCGGAGCTAACAGTCCGAATGCCGTTAGTTCCTTTCCAACTCACATCCTGCGCTAATTGCGTTTAGCAATTAGTTACGCCAAAAATGTTTCTCTCTCTCTCTCTCTCTCTCTCTCTCTCTCTCTCTCTCTCTTACACGCATTTACTACATATATAATGATATTCAACTACTGATCAGTACAAACATTATATTTCCTTTTTTCAGGAACTCTTCCAGTATGAACATTGATACATTTTCTTCGACATCCAAGAGAGAACTTTCTCCACTAAATCTTGCATGCACAAAATAATCAATCCTGTAACCATGTTTAATACATTGTTATTATTCTCGTTATATTGCTCTCTGAGTTATTTGTATTATTAATGTGGTGGATTGGAAAACCAGTCTACTTTATAATGGTGATTCCACTTTCAAATTACTTCCACGTTGTCCAGTCCACAACATTGATATCATTAATTTTATAATCATAACTCCCGTTTAGAAAACAACATATTTATAAAAGTTCTTTCACTTAAAAAATGTTACATCATTACAAAAGTTCTTACCTTGAGAACATTCAAACGTCAAAATTCCAATTTTCTCTGTGTTCAAACTGTCAACACTGATTACCTGAAAAGAGTAATAAAAATTATTAATTCAAGATAATGTAGGAAAATGTGGTGAATCGGAAGTTATATCTTCGGCGACTTAAAACAGAACGACATAAATGCGTTTTCTCGCAGAAGGATCGACGCAGATCTCCCGGCTGAAAAACAAATTAAAAAAGAAAAAAATATATATTGATCAAACGGAGAACGAAAAATATATATATTTGAAAAGCGATCCTCTTTTGACTTCTAAAAAAGTATAAATACGATTGATTTTGTGCGTCTAGTCAGTGGACCCAATTTTATGCTTCCCTCGACCAAGTCAGACAGACACCATTGGTTTACCCTCTCATTCTCTCTCTCTCTGTTTCTCTTTCTCTCTCTCTCTCTCTCTCTCTCTCTAATATTACTTTTTCTCTACTTCTTCATCAAGAACATTTTGTAAAGCCAGACACAAAGAAGACAAAGAAAGATTCAGATAGATAGATAGACAAAGAGTCTGTGTGTGTGTGTGAGTGAGAGAGAGAGACAGACAGAAATAGTTCGAGATAGATAGACTGAGAGTTTCTGACAGATAGAGAGACAGAGTGAGTGATTGTCTATCTATACATCTATCTGTCTCAGACTGAGTCTGAGATAAATAGTCTGAGATAGTTTTCTTTTTCGCATTCCCCACCTGTAGAACTATCTTCCTTTTTTTTGCTTCCCTGATAGCTACAATCTCCAAAAAATTCAAATGCAACGTCAGTTGCCATTTTCTCTCTTCTCGAATTCCGTTCATCTTTTTATGATTTCATAAATACCTCATGTACCCAGTCTTTTCTCTCATTGGTACCCACTGTGCAATCGAGGTAGACCCGCCTTGTTTGGAGTGAAATGATTAAAATGGAAAAAAGAGAGCTTGACAGAAAAGAGTTTTAGATAGATAGATAGATAGATAGATAGATAGATAGATAGATAGATAGATAGATAGATAGATTGTCTGAGATAGACAAAGAGACTATGATAGATAACTTTTGTTCATAAACGACTTATTAACCCATGTAAGTCAATTTAATGTCGAATCAAGTTTCATGCCATGAATCAATGACTTAGGGTTCTCGACAGCCTCTAAAGAAGAATCTGCAATGTGATCGGCCCCGACCTGGCAGCTCGACCCCAGCCACTTTCTCACCGACGGAATTTGGCTTCTCTCTGTCTCTCCTAGAAATATTTTCATGGCTTCTGCTCCGACGACCTTGGTGCCCCCTCCACAAGAGTTTACTCGAACAACCAGACAGGCAACAAGGTCCCACTCTTTTACAGTTAAATCAACCAAATGCAGCCGCCACTTCTACTACAACAGCTTCTTTTCTCGATCTTCCCACCTGTAGAACTCACTTTCATATACTTGCTTCCCTGATGGCTACAATCTCCAAGAATTCAAATGCAATGTCAATTGCCATCTCTTAACCACTTGAACCTCGTACTTCTATCGTCCTTTCCCCATCACCCCGTGTATATTGTTCTCTTTCTGTCTCACTCTACCCTCGTAACTGTCTTCACACCGGTATTCCCATCCTTCTCTTTCACTTTTCTCTGACAACCCCTGTAACCGGCTTGTCATTCTCTTCGCTTTCCCGCCTGTTTAAACTTTCACTCTTCTCTTATGTAGTCTCCGGTGCACCAGTGGTTGTACCGCCTTGCTTGGGGTGAAACGTTAAAACAAAATAGGTAAGTAGACATAAGAGGATTTATACGTGATTTCTGGAAGCTGCGAAATTTTTTTCTTAAATATCTCTCGGGAAATGTACCTGACATTTTAGATACTAAGGTCGAGCAAATCATTAAACATCCTCTTGACATTAAACTTGTAAACTTTGCAAATGGAGAAAAAAATGGAGAACTTGAAACTGCTTTAAAAACACCAAATATAAGAAAGAAGCGTAACTTTATAAAATTCCTACGGAAGGCAGGAAGACTCGGGATTTCAACGATATTCTACTCCAACTCTGTAACGCTATATATAATGGAGAAGTCATAGAAAGATGGACAGAAGGCTGCATACTTTCTTTCCCAAAGAATGGAGATCTTGCATTGGCAAAAACTACAGGGGAATAACCTCACCTACGTCGCCCCAAATATTTACAACTCACGTCTTCTACTTTGACAAGCTTCTTTCCCTGATGTTCCAACCTCATGAATTTCCTCGTATATCCTATCATCAACATAGACGTTTACAAATTATAGGATTATATTCTTAGGTAGATCATTTATATAGATTAGAAAGAGGGTTGGTCCGAGAAGTGACCTACGGGTGACGCCTGCGTCGACTGTTAGGGTCTCGAATGAATGGCCATTAACAAATAACTTCAGGGATCTACCTGTTAGAAAGGATTTCATAATCCTTCCTGACAGAGCGAATCTATAACTGGAGAGCTTTTGTAGTAAACCTTTGTGCTACACTTTATTGAAGAAAGCCTTCGAGTTTGTACATGGGGAAAAATGGCATATAGTTTCCCCCAGCCAAGACAGTAATTACCATAATAATACGATGTAAAAATATTAAACGTTTGGTTAGATTCTCAGACGGAGATACTAACTTCTTCAACATCAAAGAACGTGTCCTCCAGGGTGACATCCTTGCACCTTTTCTCTTTGTTATCACCCTTGACTACGTATTGAGAACTTCCCTAGAGAAACATCATAATCTAGGGTTTACTTTACCACCAAGACTCTCCTGCAAAAAGTTGACAGATATTGATCTACCTATCACTGTAGACATCATTACCAATTCCACAGTACTCCAGCATCATCTAGAAAAAAACTGAATTCATAGGCTTTAACCAGCAAGGCTCAGCAAAAACTGTTACGGGTGAATCAACGAAATCGGACAAATCTTTTACATACCGATGAAGCGAGTGAAAATTTACTGAAAAGTATGTGAATATTCGTATAGCTACAGTTGGGGTTGCCTTGAATCAAATGAATGTAATTTGGAAATTTGATCTACAAGACAACATCAAGCGGAGATACTTTCGAGTCACAGTAGAGTTGGTGTTTATATATGGTGCCGCTGCCAGGACATTAACTAAAGCCCTAGAGTCTAAGTTTGAAGAAACCTACACTCAGACGATGAGAGCTATACTGGAGACGACATTCAACTAAATCCCAGCTCTAGGAACTGATATTTTTATAATATTGCAGGAAACTTCTGGTGAGAAATACAAAAACGCGGGAGTGATCTATTGCTCTGGACAGCTTACTATGGAGCAAGACGGGCTGGTCGCGCAGCAACCAATTACATTGACTCGCTATGTTATGACACAGAATGCCACCCTAATGACCTTTAGGTGACACTGCTGATAAGAAAAACAAAAACTCGGGAGTGATGTGTTGCTCTGGACGGCTAGCCATGGAGCAAGACGGGCTGGTCACAGTAATCAGTTACATTGACCAGCAATGTTATAACACAGAATGCCACGCTAATGACCTTTACAGGACACTGCTGGTGAGCAAAACAATTATTTGTGAGTGATCTACTGCTCTTGACACCAAGTCAAGAAGCAAGAGCAGTTGGTCACCCAGCAAACACCTATATTAACTCCCTAGGATATGACACAGAATACCACCCTAATGACCTTTTGACCTTCATATAGGACTCTAATGGTTGGCGTGATAGATTTATGAATGTCTGAGGTATCTCAAGCGAACAAAATAAAATAAGGAAATGCAGTCAGTTTGTTATAAGCCCAGTCAACAATGGACTGTTTTGCCGAATTTCAGTCTCGTTGTGAACAATGTCTGGAGTGGCTTATTAGTCCGATCTTTGCATGGCAGACACTTCTGCACTTGTGCCAGATGAAGTCGGCATGTATAACGAATGTCTGAGATTGTTTTATGCGTCGGGTTCTAACGTCAAAGCTGCTGGATTCGCATTTGCATATGAATAGCCTAGCATAACTACATTGATATGAGAAAATTATATTAATATATATACAGGGTTGATCAAAAGTAAATGGACAGTAGGTGTATAGATTGTGATGATCAACAGTTTGAGCACCTGGGTTATTAAATCTTACGCGTTTTTGCATTATTGCACACAATGAAATTTAACTGGTAATATAATCATTGAATTAGCAAATATAATTGTATATTAATCTCAAAATAAATGTTCACATCTCAAAATAAATGTTATTTACTGTCCACCTATTTTTAGACCACCCTTTACATATATGTTCGAGTTAAATTTGACAGTTTCTTTTAAAGAAAAAATGTATATCTAAGCCATAAAAAATAAATTTATTGGGTAAATAGAAAAGTGGCATACAGGTTATAATAATCAAAATACAATTCACTCAAAGAATACAACCTCAGCATCTACGACGACCTCGATTCGACCCCAAGAACCGTGGGCATGAGGCTTTCAAAGTGTAACAGAGGCATCCTTAATTTTGTAAAAAGTTAACTTTAAAACCTCTTGTATAAGCGGTAGCAGAGGTCCTCATTCAATGTCAGCTTCATGGTGAACATTGCAACACTCCTTTCAAAGCGTGCATTTCGTTACCTGAGTGTTTCATCCCTTTTCTCCTGTAGTTTTTGGAGGAATTCTGGTGCGCGGAGTAAATCAGAACTCTGCTTCCCTACAAGCCATAGTCCCAGAGTTTCTGTTGCAGTTCTTTATTTCAAATCGTATTTTTTTTTCACGATGCACAATGAGCAGCAGTCAATCTTTGTGGTGGCATTTTTATACCCGGCACGAATCCTCGTGATGCAGGTTAACCTTTCCTAATATTCAGGTGGCTTCCGCTCGTCCATGTTACTCGAATATATATGATGGGACCCATTTCAAATACTAGTATCTTTGATTATAAAATAAAGAATAAAGTACCAATATATATATATATATATATATATATATATATATATATATATATATATATGTGCGGGGGGTCTGCGCATGCGAGAGACATGGGGGAGAGGGTAAGTTAAATCGAATTTTATGCCAAATTAGACTTTGCAAACTGAAACTGTTAAAAATCTTGTTCTCTTTTTAAAAGAAATCTGGTTGTCATGTCTGAACCATTTGGTGATTTTAATCATCATTATCATCATTATCATCGTTCGACCAACCAATTGTTGGTTGGAAATCCATCGACAATCCCAACCCACACAACACGGTCAAGCATTGCTGTACTGAGATCCTGGTGCTGTGAGTGGACATCATGGGCGTTTTTCGATGGCTGATACAGACGTGGATCGCCGATCCTACATCCGGATGTTTTTATATTCGAGATACCATCTCACGGAAGATTGCTAACCAAGGCTCAATAGTTCTTCCAACTATCAACGTCGACAAAATGATCTCGTCTACCCAATTTGACTCACAAGGCTTGAGCCAAACCGTGGCATAGTTTCCAGCCACTTACCAAAGGTGCCACACGCTGGGACCCCCTCCTCCATATCTATAACATCAAGAAGTCACCCTCTTGGCAAATCGACTGTGGTGAGATTCATGGTTTCATGGTCAGAAAGCGAACCACTCGACCACACGTGACATTTAGTGATTTTAAGCCGACTAGAAATATAAGATCTTTGAAGTGTTCATTAGAAATATAAGATCTTTGAAGTGTTCATTATTTAAGTCTCTTAGCTTCACCATTCCATATTCCTTATTCACCTTATCTGTGAATTTGATAAAATCGTCACTGGCATTCTTTAACAGTTTCAAATTGCATGGAATAAGGAATATGGTTCCTTCCTTCCTACGGAACTATACATGATGAATACTTGGGCTATCATGACTCTTTACAATTCATAATTAGCTTGGCAGAAGATTTCTTGCAGTAGGATTCTGTGATTTTTGCTGTAAACTGGTCACCAAGCAAAGCTAAAGGATGCAGTCTGTCGTGCTATTTAACCCATTACTGGATGGAGATGGATTCATACCTTTCACAATGGTGTTTGCGCCTAAGTTAATGTAAAAAGTCTCGACTGGAATTCGAACTCTGCTCTCTAATTTCTCATTCACAGCCATTATCTATCACGCCCCCTGCACATTCAAGCTTACAACACCTAGTATTCCCAAGCGGTCCCCAATCTAGTTACTGACCGAGCTGAACGTTACTTAACTAACTCAAACGAGAATAAGGTGTTTCAGTATGATTTGTCCGTAAGATTCACTCCCTCTTTCTCTCTCTCCTATATATATATATATATATATACTTCTCTGTCACAAATGCAAGAAAGGGACTTATGACGGAGAAACAGGCACAGCATTCCATCTTCGGTTCAGTAACTCTAAAAACACATCAAAGATTACAAAAACAATTATCCTGTTGCTGCACAGTTCAACCAACCGTTTCCTAGCAGTGATAACGTCAGATAGATGCTTTTAGCGTATTCATTCAACAACGGACACGAAACATGCAGAACGGAGTAAAATTTTCAAAATAAAATCACCCATTGATGGATTAAACATGGATTTGGATTTACTTTGAGAGTATAATTTCCACAGGGGCCCATCTAACCAACAACAACAACATTTCTCGGAAAAGTGAACCCCACGTCCTTGTTTATTCCTCCTCTCGTGCTTCAGTTTAGTCATAAGGCTAACATGTAATAAATATTGTCAATCTTATTGCCAATATTGTTGTCATATTGTTTGCTTTTTATTCTTCAAATTTCATTAACTGGCCTATTAAATCTAAGAAGCATTGTAAGAAGCATTTTCCTTTCAAACTGATATATATATATATATATATATATATATATATATATGTGTGTGTGTGTGTGTGTGTGTGTGTGTGTGTGTGTGCGCGTGTGTGTGTGTGTGTGTGTGTGTGTGTGTGTGTGTGTGTGTGTGTGTGTATATATATATATAAGAGTTGAATCGACACGATTAATAGAACTAATAAGGAACAGATCGGAAGAAATTTTGTTTTTAAAAAATCCCCGAAGAAGCTTGTTAAAGCGAAACATGTCAGATTAACGGCAATTTTTTTCCTACATGTTGTTTACTTATATATGAACTAGCAGTATAGCCCGGCGTTGTCGGGTGTAATAAAAGCTTTAAAACTAATCCATTGTCCTGGAGCTCAGATTCTTTGGACCTTGGCACGAAAGACTAAAAAGCAATATCGGGGGTATCGATTTCTGATATCGGGGAAAATGAGTCATCTGAGAAGATCTACCAATGTTTAAGTTTAAGAAATTTAATTTTACCAAGTTAGAGCAGATTCTGCAGCAAGAACCAGGATAAAAGGGCTGGAATCATGATCTTGATCAGACCTGACTGGATATCGGGATATCGAGTTCTAATATCGGGGAGAAATTGGAAAAAATAAGTCGCCCATGACCTAACCAGAAGCCTAAAGAATATTTGTGTGAAGTACGGTGAGAATCGGATAAAAATTGTGGATTTGTATATAGGACATACAGACAGATAAACACACACACACACACACACACACACACACACACACACACATCTTGCCTTATATATATATATATATATATATATATATTATCGATTTTTTGTACTATTGTAAGAACTGCAACCTTGAAACTTCTGAATAACGTTTCTTATGTCTTTGTCTATGAGTGTTTTAAATTTGATTAAAATCGGACCACTCCTTCTATAACCCGATTTTTTCGATTGTCTATTTTCGATATTTATCAGGGGTACCTGGACACAAAACCTAGCTTCGGAGTCTATAGGTAACGGACACACACACAGACACACACACACACACACACATATACACAAAGTTCCATGTATAAATAAGTTTATATATATATATATATATATATATATATATATATATGTCTGTGTGTGTGTGTGTGTGTGTGTGTGTGTGTGTGTGTGTGTGTGTGTGTGTTTTATACCGAATTGCCATTCAAGATTCTTGACATTTTTGTCTTTTGTTTATAGAGAATTACAGCCAGCAAAGGTTTTTGATTTATTATTAATTTCACTATGTATTGACCTGCGTTCGTTAATGTAATTAAGTTTTCATTCTTCTGTCCTGTTGGGTTTATATTAAACATTTACATAAGAAAAAATTATATATATATATATATATATTCATGTGTTCACGTACATTCAGTTGCTCCTCTTCCTTTCTTTCTTTCTTTCTTTCTTTCTTTCTTTCTTTCTTTCTTTCGAAACTGATCAGTTGGATGTCCAGTCAACTGGAACCCATAGCAACAAAGTTTATATTTAATCTACTTTTACGTTCAAGTCAATACGAACACTAGGAAGAGATATATAAAACCTTTATGGTTGGTCGTTGTTCGTCTTTACAGGAAAAGTCATTGAAAATTGTATAATGATCGCTACATTCGCTTCAACTGTTTGTATTTACTTATCTTTGACACACTTTAGTCATTTTCTTTTTGAAGTTGTCGATACTGAATTTTTTAAAAGAAATGATGTATTTAAAGTGGATAATTCAAAATGAAAATAAAATAGTTCTTTTGTTATTATTACTTTGCAAAATTTTACAAGGCAAGGAAGCAAAGATGAACTCGTCCCAATCACCTTAAATTTTCTTCATTCTTTCATTGATGAAACTGCAATGTAGGTAATTATTAAATATAAATTCATTTGATGCACATGTTATTGTGTAGTATTAACAAAAGTACCCTCTTATTTTCATTTACAATGATTCACTTAGCAATAAATACTAACAAATAGTATCACGTACATCATTTTCTAAAACACTGGGGTGGCCTAACAATTTTTTCCGGTTGTGTACATATTGAAATCACGTCGAAAAGTTACCATACTCTTGCGACACTACGACTTCTTCTTCTTCAGTGTGCCTTGTCCTTTCAGGACGTAGGCGATCATGGCCTTCCACATCTCCCTATCACTGGCGGCTCTTAGCACACTTTCTCCTGTTACAACACGCAAGCCCCATTCTGCCATCAACCCGCTCAGGCCCCACCCCAAGTATGTTACACGTTTTTTTTCCCTGTCTCTTTACCTGGCCTGTTAGTATCAGGTTCTCTAAGCCCTCCTTCCTCATTGCATGTCCCAGGAACTTTAGTTGTCTCTTCCTGATGCTCAGTATTATTTTCTTTTTCGTTTCCATCCTTTCTAAAATTTTATCATTGCTTACATGCTCGATCCGTGATATCCTCAGCATCCTTCTGTAGAACCGCATTTCAGTTGCTTCAAGTTTTTCCTTCATCTTTGATGATATTGTCCAGTATTCACTGCCATATTGAAGAACTGACATCACATAGCAATCCAGTACTTTCTTTGTTTCTAGTGAAATTTTCCTGTCTCTAGTTAGACTATAACCAGTGGCAAACTTTACATATGTAAGTCATTTGTTGGATCACCAATTGCAGGATCTTTGCACAATTCCTCAACAAGTTGCTATTTGGTTAAGCACTTTGGTCGAAAACCTTGTTTATGATTTCTCCATCGCAGTTTGTGATCTTATTTCGCAACTCCAGTTGTTCAGTATTTGTTTATATTGCTGAGATGAGGTAGTATTTACATTATTTACACTGTTCGGACTGTTGTTTCATCTTTATTGCCAGATTTACGACGTTTAGGGCGTCGTACGCTCCGGCCTTCTTCAAATTCTGATTAGACATGAATCCACCTCTTCTCAATACTGATTTGTTATTTAGAACTCTTCTTTTTGATGATTCTCCCGGAGAGTAATACACTACGCCTCCTCGGACTTACCCTGTCCTCAGACCTCAAATGGAAGCACTATATTGAATCCATAGCAAAATCTACTGCTAAGAAGATTGGGTGACTATGTCGATCCAGGATGTTTTTTCCACCTGAATCCATCCTGCATATATACAAGTCAACCATCCGTCCGTGCATGGAGTACTGCTGCCATTTATGGTCAGGTGCCCCTGCCGTTCTCCTCAGTGTTCTTGACAAGCTCCAAAGGAGAGTCTGTAATGTGATAGGTACTGATCTGGCGACTCGACTGCAGCCACTTTCCCATCGTCGAAATGTGGCCACCCTCTGTCTCTTCTATAAATACTTTCATGGCTTCTGCTCGGATGAGCTTAAGTCACTGATGCCTCCTCAACAGGTGTTTACCCGTGCAACCAGACTGGCAACTGGATCCTACCTATTCACAGTCAGGTTAACCAAATGCAGACGACAATTCTACTCCTGCAGCTTCCTCTCTCGCACTTCCCGCCTGTGGAACTCACTCCCGTATTCTTGCTTTCCTGACGGCTACGACCTCCAGAAATTTAAAAGCAAAGTTAATACTCACCTACTAACCACTGGACTCTAGCTCTCTCCCCTCCCCTGTATAATCTTCACTTTCTCTCTGCCCATGTATCTGTCATTGCACCTGCTTTCTCAGCTTTCTATTGTTCCTTTCTAACTAGCTTGTACTCCTCACTCTTTTCTAATTAATCTTTCTACATTTATGTAACCCCCTGCACATAAAACAAAAAAACAAAAAAAAAACATCGTAGATAAGCAGAAGTTGTTAGTAGATCCATGCGTAGCAAGACAACCAAAGAAATAAGTTTTCATCAGATATCAAGAGATCGAAGCATGCACCATAACTCCATAAATACGAGGTAGCGTTGAATTCGATCTCTTTTTTCAGATGAGGAATTATCATTATTATACACTGATTTATTCAAACTGTTATCCTCATCTTGGTTGTTATAGTCACAACATTTATTCTATTTCTTAGATGAGGAATTATCATTATTATACACTGATTTATTCAAACTGTTATCCTCATCTTGGTTGTTATAGTCACAACATTTATTCTATTTCTTAGATGAGGAATTATCATTATTATACACTGATTTATTCAAACTGCTATCCCCATCTTGATTGTTATAGACACGGCTTTTCTACTATTTGTCAGATAAGGAATTATAAAAATTATTATACACGGATTTATTTAGACTGATATCCTCATCTTGGTTGTTATAAAAGCCATAAAATTCTGTTCAAATTATTTAGTTTTTGGCATTAGATAATCAATAGTGGTTGATATGCCGTTAAACAAAGACAACTAATTATCAAACTTGTAGTTATCTGGCGTTAATTTATATAATATCTTACAATTTCTTATATCAAAATGTAGTCCAAAATATAACTTAAAATATCAACATAAAATCTCTAATAATGACCACACAAACACATATATGCACAAAATCTGAAAATTATCTACTATGTATTCAATTGTGGAAGCAGAATAACATGCATTTTTATTACTTCAAAGACAACAAGAAAATTTAATTTTGGTATTAAATGACCTGGAAAGAATCGATATGCTGTTAAACCAATCATCTGACAAAATAACGAATGACTCATAATAAATTTGATTTTGGTAAAATGTTCAGGATATACTTATTATACATACAATACATACAAATATCTCTTATATCCGGGGGTGTCTTATATCACGGTCTCTTATATCCGGGTTATACTGTATATACTTATTATACATATATATTTATCTAAACTTATTTATAAATGGAACTTTGTCTGTATGTGTGTGTCTGTGTGTGTGTGTCCGTTACCTATAGACTCCGAAACGGCTGAACCGATTTTCTTGAAAATTTACACAGTTGTACAATAAGCGTCTGCGAGTGTTCTTAGCTAGGTCTTGTGTCAAGGTACCCCCGATAAATATCAAAAATCGATAATCGAAAAAATCGGGTTATAGAAGGAGTGGTCCGATTTTAATCAAATTTGATACACTTATAGACAAAGACATAAGAAACGATATTCAGAAGTTTCAAGATTACAATAGTGCAGAAAATTTGATATCGATACCAGGAAATCAAAATTTGACTTACATCCATTCATTTTTCTTTCAGTCTACGGTTTCGCTTTAACTGGGAACAACTATTGCTTTTTAGTCTTTCGTGCCAACACCAAAGACTCTGAGTTCCAGGACCATGGATTAACGCCGGGCTATACTGCTAGTTATACATATATACATATTTAGTTTGTCGGGGTCATCAGGATTTATGTGTAATATACGATTGTTTGTCACAACTAGCCTGGTTCAGCACAGGTCAATATGCATAGATTCTCAGTATCTAGCGATCTCCTTTCTGAGACTGGATGTGGCACAAGGCCGATTTTTATTGTGGGAAATCCGAGCCTTTAAGCTCGGGCAAAAATTTCCCATCGACAAAGGCAGGGTCGGGTACCTGCCTATTTTTTTCCAGACGAGGCACTGCTCTTGTTTGGGTACTTCTCTGCACGAAGTCAGCGGTTCGACGACAAAATGCATAGGTTCTCTTGCTGTTCGTCCGCGGGGCTCGCATTCTCTTCGTGTTTTTGATCACGCTTGCAAATCAGCGATGATTTTAAAAGCAGTTGGGCCACGCATGTACTTCACCTAAATTGCAAATGGCGGCTCCAACTGAACAGGTGAGACATCGAGGGCCTCTCAACCACGACTAGTTTAGAATTCCTTGGTTATTAATTCTCTCTCTCTATCTCTTTATTTCTGCTCGTATAAATAATGACCCGAAGCCCCCAGAGAAAACCATTAATTCTGTC
Source organism: Ascarosepion bandense (assembly GCA_037127315.1). Classification (NCBI taxonomy): domain Eukaryota; kingdom Metazoa; phylum Mollusca; class Cephalopoda; order Sepiida; family Sepiidae; genus Ascarosepion; species Ascarosepion bandense. The sequence goes on from JBBBDQ010029947.1 coordinate 148,561, forward strand.
TGTCTGTCTGTTTCCTCATATAAATACAGACCCGAAGCATGATTTGACAGCCTTCATAGAAAATCATCACCCATACTGTAAAAATGATGTGACCAAATTTTAATATGCAAATTACTACTCTCGTCCTTCCTGATTTAAAAACCATCACATCAACTCAGATCATTTCATTCATTCAGCTAACGCATTTTTGCCCAACCGTGATCACCACTCCCTCAATCATACAATTGTAGTTCCTGGTGATATTCAGGGCAGAATAATGTAATGAGTTGCCGGCTTCTTTTGCACCGGGATGTCGAGATTATTCCATCCCTCTTCTCAGAGGTAAGAAAAGGCAAGACCTACAGTTCAACACACCTTTATATAAATATATCAGGAAAATTTTATTGTTTCCTTTGAATTTTATTGTGAAAATAAAATCTGACTGTGTATTTTCTCATTTTGAAAAACCAACCAAATCAAGGTGAGGAAACGTATTCAAAGAACGCAATATTATCTTGTACTTAAAGCAAACGATTCCAACAAAGAAAAACATAAACGAATTTCTAATAGACATTTGCGACCGAAATTCAAGAAAATTCATGTCTCAAAAGATTTTTGTGCATGTTTGAAATATATTTCTGGTCTTCTTTTGTTAGCCGATTATAATAAAAAAAAAAAAAAACGGAAACAAAAACAAAAAAACGTTTGTGTGCCGCGTCCATACGTTTCAATTGGGAAGGAGGAGGGAAGTGAGAATAGAAACATACAGAGTCATTTATTAGCATGATACGCCATATTGGAAGGGATATTCATTCAAAACGACTCGTCAGAGAGGCAGTGACCCCAATAAAATGGAGGACCTTTACAGGTATGCATCAATAATTCATTCACACAGACAGAATTAGAACAAAAGTATAAACTATCATCCAAAACTGTGTAGAACTGCCTTCTCGTGAATAACGAATATATAGGTGAAGCTAGGAATAAGAAAGGTATGTGAAATGAGGAATATTCCAGATATTTATGGGATAGGTAGTAACTACTATTCTAGGTTACTTCCAGATTAAAACAGGTTACTTAAACTTCCATGAATTCATATATATATATATTCACCTAAATTGCCATTTGCGATTTAGGTGAAGCACATGCTCTGCACATGCGTAGCTCTGGTGCTTTTAAAACTATCACTGATTTGCATGCGTGGTCAAAAACCCGAATATAATGTGAGACACGCAGACGAACAGCGATATCACAGATGAGCAAAACAGGCTTGTATGTGGATGACTAATATATATATATATATATATATATATATATATATTGTAATAGTTGTTACAATGGTTTATAAATTCATAGTATCACTACACAAAAATTTTCGCGTTTCGAAGTTAACCATGCATTTTTGGTTGCTTCTTCTGCAGGTGATCAAGTTGGTATGAAAATTATCTGTTGAAAATGACCTTTTATTTAGTTATAAATAAAGTGTATATCGAATCAACTAAGAACACTTTTAAGCAGCGCTGGTACATGCACTTAACTTCATTCAAAAACAACTTATACCGAAACCAAACATCCCTTTCTACATACTTTTGGAAGCTAAAGGATTCAAAACAGAAACCCAAAGTAAAATGGAAAATCCTAGAAAAAACTAGAACTTGCAACTCACTTGACGACATCTGCCCTTTATGTTTAAGTGAAAAGCTACACATTCTAAAGTACCCCAACAGTAGCGAACTATTAAACCGTAGAGACGAACTAGCAGTATTATGCAAACATCGCAAACATTTCTCGTTAAAATTTAAATAAACAAAAAAGCACCCCACCCACACGACCCCCCCCCAAAATGCAATAAATACACATAACCAACCCTACTAATAAACAGAACAAAAAACGTAGAAACAAACGACAACAAATCCCACACCACACCAACAATAAGTCCAGCTACCTGAAAATAGCAGAAAAATAAAAGAAAATATCGACACTGCAAAAAAAAAACAAAAACAAAAAAAAAAAAAACAACACATACCCCAATACAAAATAACCAAAATTTAAACGAAGTGACCAGCCCCAAAACAAAACAACACATACCCACCTCTAAACCAAATAACAACACCCACGACGCCACCAGGCTACATCCAGACAAGGTAAACAGGAAAACCTAACCTGAACTAAGCCGCCTCCCGCCAAACACTTAAACATAAGACTCTAATAAGGTCAAGAAAATTCAAATCACATCCCAACCAAACTTTCACCTAAAACAAACAAATCCACCACAAATAAACGGTCATTTTCAACAGATAATTTTCATACCAACTTGATCACCTGAAGAAGAAGCAACCAAAAATGCATGGTTAGCTTCGAAACGCGAAGATTTTTGTGTAGTGATCAGTCAGTTAAGTGCCATACGTGATACACACTTGGGCGATCATGTCTCGAAAGAGGCATGACTGACTGGGCAGAAGATTATCCCGCAGTAGGTTGCCATTGCTTTCTGCGGTAGACTGGTTGCCGACCAAGGCTATAGAACCCAATCTGTCCTGTTATTTAACCCATAACTGGAAGGAATAGACGGATTAATACCTTTCCCAAGGGTATTTGCGCGCAAGTGAATACAATGAATTCGGCTGGATTTCGAACTCAGCTCCCCGATTTCTCGTTCCGAGCCGATATCCAATGCACCACAAAATTTATAAACCATTGTAACAACTATTACAATATAAAGCTCTACGTTTGTATCGAGCACTCTTTAAAAGTAAATGTATGAACAACAGGTTAAAAAACCTACGAGTTCCACAACTTTGTTACACTATATATATATATATATATATATATATATATATATATATATATTTTAAAGTCAGTCGATTACACAACATTTGTTTCAAGCTTTCGGTATCTTCATGCGTTTTATATCAACTGATTCTAACAATCAGTTCATATAATACGTCTGAAGATACCGAAAGGTTGAAACCAAGGTTGCATAATCGACTGACTTCCAAATGGAAATATTTAAAAGAGCTACATTATAAATGTATTGAACACTTTTTAATAGAACTCTATATATGTTTAATTATATTCTGATTAATAATTGGTTAATAATGATTATATATATATATATATATATATATATATATATATATATATATATATATATATAATTGTATATTGGGCCAGAAATCCATATTTATACAAGTCCCATTAAAAATGACTGAGAAGTTACAGCGGTTAAGTTTTTTTTAATTAATTTTTCTTGTGTTCTTATAATTATTTTCTTTTCTGGAAACAAATTATGTAGAAATTGTCCAAATATTTTTTATGACACAGCGCTTTCGAGTCTACTTTTAGCCCTTATGAATGATAATTTTATTTTTTATTTTTAACTGATTATAAATATAATAGCTTCATTTACATATAAAAATTACCAACACTGGCGCAATGCACTCTTCATTATTACTATGATTTAATTACTAGTTTTAATCCACCTTATTATTGTTGCTTTTTATCCCAACCCTCTGGCTCTATACACTCTTCATTATTACTATTATTTTATTACTAGTTTTATTCCATCTTATTATTGTTGCTTTTTATCCCAACACTCAGGCTCTATACACTCTTCATTATTACTATTATTTTCTTACTAGTTTTATTCCAACTTATTATTGTTGCTTTTTATCCCAACACTCAGGCTCTATACACTCTTCATTATTACTATTATTTTATTACTAGTTTTATTCCATCTTATTATTGTTGCTTTTTATCCCAACACTCTGGCTCTATACACTCTTCATTATTACTATTATTTTATTACTATTTTTATTCCATCTTATTATTGTTGCTTTTTATCCCAACACCCTGGCTCTATACACTCTTCATTATTACTAGTTTTATTCCATCTTATTATTGTTGCTTTTTATCCCAACACTCTGGCTCTGTACACTCTTCATTATTCCTATTATTTTATTTCTAGTTTTATTCCATCTTATTATTGTTGCTTTTTATCCCAACACTCTGGCTCTATACACTCTTCATTATTACTATTATTTTCTTACTATTTTTATTCCATCTTATTATTGTTGCTTTTTATCCCAACACTCTGACTCTATACACTCTTCATTATTACTATTATTTTATTACTATTTTTATTCAATCTTATTATTGTTGCTTTTTATCTTAACGCTCTGGCTCAATTCACTCTATGTTAGTAGATTCTTTGTTCAAATTTAATGTTGCTATATATATATATATATATATATATGCAGAGAGAGAGAGAGAGAGAGAGAGAGAGAGAGAGAGAGAGAGAGAGAGAGATGAATTACCGTCTTGACTTGTTGGGCGAGGTTGATTCGTGACTTTCCTACTTGAATTAGGGTAATACAAACACAATTTTTCCAAGCTGAAATCTAATTCCTCTCTGGGTTCAATGACTCATTATACCCACGATGCAACTAGGCATTGATTTGCGCTTGAATTAATACAACCTTCCAAACCGTGCATTTCTTTAACACTTCAATAGTATCTGACGTCTACACTAAACAAAAAAAAAAACAAAAAAAAACGTTAAAATACAATTTGAGAAAATTCTGCCTGTTAATCTCTTTTCTCCTTTTTCTTTGATCTCACTCTCCAGCTCGACTTACTCTACACCCACAGACAGACGTATGAATATTCCGCGAGAGTCGATTAAGAGGTAAATATACTCTTCACACCAAATATTTCTCCCACCTTTTTATTTAAAACTGAATGCATAGTCATCAGCAAAAAGAGAAGCCCAAAATGCCAATTGCAGATCAGGGATACTAAAATCAAGCAGGTGCACAAAAATTTAACTACATGGAAAATGTTTTGACAGAGGACGGAAAGTGCGGCAATGAGATACGAAGACCCACTGGCATGGCCAACGACATATTTCAAAAATTAAGCAAGAGTACTGAGAGGCGGGAAGATTTCACCGTAAACAAAGAAAAGAGTACTGAACTGTTATTTGATATCTGTGCTCCTATATGGCAGCAAATACTGGACAATCTCGTCAATGATGAAGGAGAAACTCGAAGCCACAAAAATGTGGTTCTACATAAGGACGCTGAGGCTTGGAGAATCTAATACTCACGGGACAGATTGAGGGGAAGAGAGACAAGGGATAGCAACCCGGGACATACTTGATGGACTTGAGCAAATGCATGGCAGTGCAGGATTTGGGAGAGAATCCAAGAGAAAAGAGTGACAAGGAATAGGGGTAAGTGGAGGTCCATGATCGCCTACGTCCCGAAACGACAAGGCGCAAAAAGAAGAAAAAGAAGATTGAGAGAAATATTATTCTCAGACTAGTTGGCAATCTTTAACATTCATTGCCACAAAAAACGGTGTATCACAAGGACTATTTTCCCATGACACCGCTTTTATTTCAACAACATTCACTCTCCAGTAATGTTTATTGTTTTAAAAAGCGATAATGAAAATTGTAATAAAATGTAAATATATGAAATTGAGTATTTAATATATTTTCTTAAATATATTTTGTGGGGAAAATTCTTAACCTGTTGGGGTGGATTATGAATTTGACACGATTTTTTAAAATTTGTAATGCATTTTAATTGCCAACATCAGTGTACAGATGATTAAGGTACAAAGATATTTTAAATGGAGGTTGCTAAAAAAGGAAGAGAAACAAAAAGAGGTTTAACTATCCCTGGTCTAGAAGATGGACTAATCTGAATACGAGACCATAGGAAAGGAAATTATCCCACATCTTCCCAAAAAGGCATATAATATTAAATGGCGGTCGAGGAGAAATGAAGAGAAACAAAAGAAGGTTTTATGATCCCTGGTCAGGAAGATGGACTACTCTGAATACAAGATCATGGAGAACGCGATGGTAAATCATCCAAATGTCTTCCCAAGAAAGCATATAATTTGAAGGTAAAGATATTTTGAATGGGGATCGATAAGAAAAGGAAAAGAAACAAAAAGAGATTTGACAACCCCTGGTCTAGAAAATAGACTAATCTGAATACAAGACAATGGAAAAGGCGATGGGTAATTATTCCAATGTCTTTCCAAGAAGGCATATACTATTAAATGGCGGTCGATGAGAAATGAAGAGAAACATAAGAATGTTTTATGATCTATGGTCAGTAAGATGGGATACTCTGAATACAAGACCATGGAGAACGCGATGGGATATTATCCCAAAGTCTTCCGAAGAAGGCATATAATTTACAGGTAAGAAAGAAGTATCAGTCGTGAACTATGTCCAACTACGTCATAAAGGGACATGACATTTTTTAAAAGTTGTAGTAATAATGATAATTAGGCAAACATGGAGGATTTTTCCCCGTAATACCGAGGGATGTGCGTTGTGGTGCAGTGGATATCGGCTCGGAACGAGAAATCGGTGAGCCGAGTTCGAATTCCAGTTGAATTCATTGCATTCACTTACGCGCAAATACCCTTGGGAAAGGTATTAATCCGTCTCTTCCCTCCAGTTATGGGTTAAAGATTGGGTTCTATAGCCTTGGCTGGCAACCAGTCTACCGCAGAAAGCAATGGCAACCTACTGCGGGATAATCTTCTCCCCAGTCAGTCATATCTCTTTCGAGACATGATCTCCCAAGCGTGTTTCACGTATGGCACTTAACTGACTGAATATCGTTTTTATTTTAACTATCTTCACTGTTCGGCAATGCTTATTATTTTAAAAGCGATGATTACAATTGTAATAAAAGCTAAACACAAGAAATTTAATTTATGCAGTTTATTAGTTCCTGAGAAGTGACAACAGAAATAAGAAACAGTAAACACTGTTTATTAGATTGTGGCGGAGTCACACTGCATGTATAACTACACACACATTGTATTTATATTTAATTTTAAATTCAATTGAGAGAACCAAACAAATTGTTAGAATAACAATAATAACGTGTATTTCAATAAATATAAAAATCAAAAGTGGATTAAGATTGAATAAATGTCGAAAGTATATTTATTTGTACAAAAGTACAAAATGTGGCACAAGGCCGAAAAAGGGGTGGGTGGCTCGACTCATTAACTATCCTATACCTAGCTAAACACTTTCACGACACTATCACTTATTAACAATGTGCACATTCACCACAAGAATCCATCCACCACCTCCCAATCCTTCACACACCACAATACCACATATTTACAAGGGGCACCTAAAACGAGGAAATGAACCCATAAAATAACAATTTGCTACTATATTTATACAATAATATAAAATTCAATTAAAAATTGAATAAATGTTGAGAGCAATGTTTGAGAAAATTAAAAATGTTTATTTAAAAAGTTCACAAATGTGAGACAAAGTAAAAATATGTTATGAACAAATTAAGAGTTGCTTCGTTTCGACTATATATTGGAATGTTTTACCGAAATGTGAAATGGATTATAATAAGCAGAAAAGATATTTATTTGAATGTTTATGAATGTAAATGACAGCTATGAGAATTGAAAAGTTCTGTGAATAAATTGAATGATGAAAAGTTTGTTGAAGATCACGGCAAAAAAGAGTTAGTTAGTCAGGTGCCATACGTGATACACGCTTTGGGCGATCATGTCTCGAAAGAGACATGACTGACTAGGCAGAATATTGTCCGACAGTAGTTTACCTTTGCTTTCTGCGGTAGGGAAGAGACGGATTAATAAGAGTGAGTGAGTGAATTAATTCTTATTTTTCTGATCGCCGTAATAATGAAACACAAGTCAACAAATGGGTAAAAAGAAATGTTTATCGAAGTTGGATTTTAAAATTCCCGGTTTCTCCACTAAGGCAGGATGTACACAAGGTCGTTTTAACCTGGGGAGGTTATGCATATTTTGTCCAAACCCCGGAACTGTTCTCACGCTGGCATCGATATTATATCGACCCTTTCTTTCATACTGCAATCACGGTGAACGAATGTCTCCTCGGGGAGGGCCCGTACCTAAAGCGACTATTGGACCCTAAGATCTACCCAGACCTTAGGTAAACTTATATATGCGATCCATCGCTAAAGATACCGGGGAAATGGTCAGCTTACAAGAGCCAAATCAGATCTAAAATGGAGGACTGTTGTCATATTTGGACAGGAGCTAACCAGTTCTTACTTTCCAGTATTGATAGAGTCAAAAAGCGTCTGCGCGTCCTTGCGGGTGACAAATTATTTTCCACCCTGCAACCCCTCTCTCACAGACGGGATGCGAAAAGCCTCTCACTGCCCTGTGCCTACATAAATACATTTTATCATATATATATATATATATATATATATATATATATATATATATATATATATATATATATTCCTTCCAAAATATTGTTCGTGAGATCACACACACGCACACACACACATACACACACGCGCGCGCGTCTGAGTCGAATTTAATGTCCATCAGGAATCTTTGATCTATGAACAGTTCATCTTTAGATACCCCAATATGGACTGAGTTCACCCTAAGTGATGCCAGAATGTGGTATCCCGTTTCATCACAAAGTAAAAGGGCCTGAGGATTGAACAAGAATGTAACCTCAATTGCAGAATCAGACTTCAATGTATACTGGTTGGTGCAGCAAGGCAGCTGATGACAATCCCGAAAGAAGACGTTGCTGACCGATTTTGAAAAGTGGAAGAGACTGTATGTGAAATGAATTGTATGTGGGAGGTGGGTGGCTCTAACTTCGTTACTCGAATGAAGCTAATGTTTCTTTTACATGAGGTTGGCTAGCTAACTTTAAGACAGGCCACATACATTCCCCCAAAATTTAACCAACTGACGAAATATCAAATTTTGAGGGTTGAGCTTCTTGATCGTTTCCGCATTACAATATATATACATATCATATGACCAGCTACTGTACTTTTCCGGGCAAACCCATCAGCTAAGGCAGCAAATCTGTCTCTGTTGAAGACTCTGGTTCAATTACATTTGTGTTTATTCAACACCCACAGAATAATGATTCGCGGGAAGCTGTTCAAGTGGAACTCGCTTCTCAACGTGTTATTTGCTACAATGTGAGCGGCATGGCGGTTCCTAACCGTGAAGGTTAGAACTGTTGGAATCAAGGAATGTAGTTCGTCCAATCACATTCCGTGTAAGTCGCAACAAAGACTTGAGACGCTTTCCACATGAAGTCTGTGAGAGAGGAGTTGCATACTCCTCTCTCACAGTTTTACGATCACTAAAATCTTAACCTGTTTAAGGCTAGAGTTAATAGTTATCTTCCACTGCTCAACGCACAAATGAACTCCTAACGCTTCCCTAAGCCGATAACATCGAGAATTCAGCAGCTTGTCAAATCAACCATGAGCCAGTTAAGTGCCTCACATGATGCACGCTTGGACGTTCATGTCTCAAAAGAGACATGACTAAATGGGTAGAAGATTTTTCCCGCGGTAGGCTGCCATTACTTTCTACAATAGACTTGTTGCCATCTAAGGTTAAAAACTCAATCTGTACTGCTATTTAACCCATATCTGGAGAGGGAAAAGATAAGATTAATATCTTTTCCCAAGGGTATTTGCGTACAAGTGATTACAACGAATTCAACTGGAATTCGAACTCGGCTTTTCGATTTCTCGTCCCGAGCCGATATCTACTGCACCACGAACGCCCATCCTGAAATCGACCATAGCGAGATTTAAACCCCTTTCTCATGGTCAAAAACCCAACCTTCTAGCTTGGCTATACGCTCCCCTAACGACATACATATATGTACACATAGAGACACATACACATATTTGGTTTGTTGTTATGGCAAATCAACCTAAGCGGGCCATTATATTGCCAGCTAAATTTTATTTATTGCTGGTAATACCTTTTTCTTTCAACAATTAACAATTTATTGTTGTTTTTTTATAGAAGTTTTGTGTCTCGTAATACTTTTTTTTTTTCGAGTATCAAGATTCATTGAAATTTGTTTTTAAGGGCAGCCTATTTAAGCCTATTTGGTTTGTATGTGGATGACTAATAAATTATGCTCTCATTACGATTGAGCTCTCTAGAGAGGAACATTTTAAAAACAATTACCACTTCTGCGATTTGCGCATTACTCTAATAATGAATTGAGTTTTGCCGGTGGTTGGCGTGTGTATACACTGCATATGTATAACACGTTAACATTTCCTCCTCTCTCATTTCATGCTCCTATGGTTTAGGGAACAGGCACTCCGACTGACACCAAATCGGTCGAATCTGAAGACAAGTAAATTCTAGTCATAGTGATGAGCTGTGATACAGCGAAATAGGATTGTATGTGAATGCCTAATATATATATATATATATATATATATATATATATATATATATATATATATATGTGTGTGTGTGTGTGTGTGTGTGTGTGTGTGTGTAAACACATAGACAGATACACAAAAACCCAGATAAATATATATATATATATCTACACGAATATATGTATGTGCATGTTTAAATACACATATATACGCATACACATATATATACACACACATATATATACACTCCTATATATATATACATTTACAATTGAAACCCATATGTACGTATGCACACTTATATATATATATGTATATACACACACAAAGATGTACATATACATATATAAACATACATGTATACATATACACACTTACATGTATACACACATACACGTACAGATATATCCACACATACACACACACACACACACACTTATATATATGTATGTGCACACACAAACGTGTGTGTGCGTGTGTGTATGTGTGTAGTCGTAATTTATCGCAAGGTATACCGTGTGATTTCAGACCTGGATGTCTACAAGACCGTCTTAACAATGTCGTCTTTCAAGTAATGGGCAACCGATAGCTTCTAGCCGTGTTATTCATACTCTTAGAAGGACTGTTTTTCAATCGCATTGAAATCTTAAATCTTAATAGCATTCGACATTAGGTATCGTCGAATATATGTATACTTCGTAATCAGTGCAAAATTTCTTTGGAATATCAACATTTCGCTCCGCTAGCGGACAAAACAGAACAACTGCATCACTACTCTTCTCTTCCTTTCGTTCGGGTCCAATGCGCATCAAAAACAAAAGTGAGGGATGGGTCTGAACAGGTATTTCTAGAATTATTTCAATTTCTTTACATTATTTACATTGTTCGGGCCGTTGTCCTAATATTTGTAGCCATTTTCACGAGGTTTTACGCTCCTACCTTCTTCTTCTTTGACTGGAATTTTGAACTGAACCCTTCATTTTATTCGCTGAGGTAGATTGTTCTCGTTCATTGAGTCATCTTAGTTATCTCAATTTAACTCTGTAAGTTTCATGTCCACCAACCAGGAATTGAACTCACAACTACTTGGGTTAAGTTATCAATGCTTTTATTGACTGAGCCATTGCGTCCTTGAGAACATCAGGGTATGAATTTTTAACTTATAAACCTAATGTCACAGTAATCATTTTTTTACCAGAGCTCATATATTGTAATCTTGAAGCTAATGATTTTCTCTAGCACTCCCTATTACCCGGTTCCCATACCGTATTAATTTCTATGTTATATATATATATATATATATATATATATATATATATATATATATATATATATAAGTTTCACTCATCCTTGAATCTTTGTTGCTCCACCCCACCGATGATTTCATATGCTTACGTCAAAATTCCACGATTTGTTATATTCATGTCTGGTTTGCTATTTTCCGTGTATACATGCTGCTGACGCCAGCTCAGGCACATTTCGTGTTTTTTCAACGCCCACCGAGCATACCTGTGGTTTGTACTGCGACTATACTGTTTGTTGTGTCATAAGGAATAACGCCTCGGAATGAGAAATCAGAGAGCCGTGTTCGAATTCCAGTCGGGTTTATTAAAATCGCTTTCGGACAAATACCTTCTCTACTTCTCCACCAACTATCAACACGACATAACAACCAGATAATCTTCTCCATTACAATTAATACCGTTGTACACACACACACACACACACACACACACACACACACACACACACACACACACACACATATATTCAAATGAACAAAGAACGAAGAAAATAATTGCAACGTTAAAAACATTGATTTAAAACAGTGCTCAATATAAAAATAGAACAATTAATATTTATTATAAATTATACTTTAGAACATGTACAAACTACTACAAAATTGTACATTTTGTTTCTACATTGAAAGAACAATGTCTCATCAGGCAGTTAATAATGATGGTAATAAAAGTTTTATTGAAAAAAATAGAAAAAAACACATTTCTATTTATTTTGGGAAATCTTTTTGTACGAGGTAAGAAGATATTAAAAAAGAGGCGAAAAATAAAGAAAAGATGAAAAACAAGTTGAGAAATGAAGAAAGGGAAAGAAAGAGGAAAAGGAAAGACATTGAGAAAACAAAGCAAAGCGGAAAACAAGAGAGAAAGCACTGAGAGGAAAAAGCCAATGAAAACAGCGAAGAAAAATTTTAATTTTAGGCAGAAATTGAATAGATATAAATATCGGTTACTTGATGTTTGGGCTTACATTTTTTGCATGTCAAAAAAATCATACCTCTATAAAAGAAAAATGAAATAAAGAGGAAAAGGAAAGACACAAAAAGAAGCAGAAAGTGAAGAGAAGAACAAATAGGAAAAAGCGACAAAATGCACAGAGGGAAGAAAGGGGAGAGACAACAGAAACAGATAAGAAATAGAAATTTCAAACTTTGACCAGAAGTGAATTGCAGACATACAGACATTGGTTACATTGTTTCAAACTAAATCCTTTGACATAAAAAAAAGAAATGATGAAATAACATACACAGAGAAATGATTCATAAAATGTAAATTAGAGGATATTTAAAAACATAACACAAAGATATAAATTCATTCGAGCTGATATAATAAATTGGAGAAATAAAATAAAGAAATTAAAGTTTTAAAATTAATTTTAAAATAAAAATTCTAATGATGTGATAGACCACATGTAGACAAGGGATTTAGTTAAATACATATTAAATAGGGGGCATTGGTTGGGGTTTGTACAATTACGTCAGTCTTTATTATGGGGCAAATTAAAATGAATAGTAGAATTACTATTGTTAGTGTTGTGTAATTTCAATATTTTATTGTTATGTAATTTAATGATTTTTTAAAATTGTTAGAGCAACTGTAACTGCGTTTAGAGTATTCCCAATGGAAAATTTTGCTTAGAAGGTTATTTTGGGGAAATGTTTATCCGTTAATTTTAAAAAAATATTTCCCAGTTTAATAGCAACTAACTGATTAAATGGAGGATTATACCATATCTAAACTTATTTATAAATGGAACTTTGATTCTGTGTGTGTGTGTGTGTGTGTGTGTGTATGTGTGTGTCTGTGTGTGTGTGCGTTACCTATAGACTCCAAAACGGCTGAACCGATTTTCTTGAAAATTTACACAGTTGTACTATAAGCGTCTGCGAGTGTTCTTAGCTAGCTTTTGTGTCGAGGTACCCCCGATAAATATCGAAAATCGATAATCGAAATAATCGGGTTATAGAAGGATTGGTCCGATTTTAATGAAATTTGATACACTCATAGACAAAGACATAAGAAACGATATTCAGAAGTTTCAAGGTTGCAGTTCTTACAGTAGTGCAGAAAATCGATTATATATATATATATATATATATATATATATATATATATATATATATAAGGCAAGATGTTTGTGTGTGTGTCTGTTTATCTGTCTGTATGTCCTTTATACAAATCCACAATTTTTATCCGATTCTCACCAAACTTCACACAAATATTTTTTAGGCTGAGTCTGAGCTACAGGTCCATGGATTGGATTAGTTTTAAAGCTTTCATTACACCCGAGCAACGCCGGGCTATACTGCTAGTGATTATTCTGTTTATATTTTTCTTTCTGGAACAACTATATTTTTCCACAAAACTAATCTCAGAAGATCGAAACCCACTACCGCTAAGAATTTGATCATAAATTGTTTTATGTTTTTCGAATATTTCTTTGCTAGAGTAGTGTAATGTTTATGTGACGTTCAATCGATGATGGAATATGTTTGATAATCGATGGTGGATGTTTAGAGCCGGGGTTTATATAAATTGGGTTAGCATTATTTTTCACGTAAGGTTGAAAATTATTAGAAACTAAGTCTAGCGTTATGACTAAAAAGTCAATTTGTTTTATATTAGAATCTATGAATAGTTTCTCTGTTCGTGTATGTGATTTCATCATTTTTTAAATGCCAAAGGATTTAGTTAGAAACAATGTAACTGACGTTTGTATCTGTCTTCAATTCACTTCCGGCCATATATATCGTCTCTATTATAATAAGGACCGTTGTGTATTTATTATATATATATATATATATATATATATATATATATATATATATATTTAGTATATCGAGGCAGCAAGTAATTTTCTAGACATATTCTATTAAATATAAGAGACAATGAATGTCTATTATGTTTAATCATGAGCCGTTCTAAACGTCGTATTTTTGCTTTAATTTCAGTTGAAAATAAAGACAAAAATTCTCCAACATTTGGATAATTATTTATTGGTTTTCTTCTAAGCTTTCGGCTCACATGAGCCATCTTCAGAGAGGTAGTTTAAACTGAAATACTATAAAATCCACCATCACCGACGATTTTATTTTGTGTTGACATAAAACTCCGCTTGGCAACGGCAATAGTTACCAAAAATAATAAACGCAGTTCTTAAGTTTGCGATGCGGTTTTATGACGTCACACCGCGGGATAGCGCGAAATGACAACAAAACCATCTAGTCAAATGCAATGTAATATGTTATTTCCTGTTTTAAAGTTGATTTTATTGAGTGTTGGTTGTTTTGATTTGATGTACATGGCCTCCAATATCTGCAGGTTCCTCTTACTGTGTGTATGGTCAACAATACGGTGATCCTTACTCATACACACAGTAAGAGGAACCTGCAGATATTGGAGGCCATGTACATCAAATCAAAACAACCAACACTCAATAAAATCAACTTTAAAACAGGAAATAACATATTACATTGCATTTGACTAGATGGTTTTGTTGTCATTTCGCGCTATCCCGCGGTGTGACGTCATAAAACCGCATCGCAAACTTAAGAACTGCGTTTATTATTTTTGGTAACTATTGCCGTTGCCAAGCGGAGTTTTATGTCAACACAAAATAAAATCGTCGGTGATGGTGGATTTTATAGTATTTCAGTTTAAACTACCTCTCTGAAGATGGCTCATGTGAGCCGAAAGCTTAGAAGAAAACCAATAAATAATTATCCAAATGTTGGAGAATTTTTGTCTTTATTTTCAACTGAAATTAAAGCAAAAATACGACGTTTAGAACGGCTCATGATTAAACATAATAGACATTCATTGTCTCTTATATTTAATAGAATATGTCTAGAAAATATATATATATATATATATATATATATATATATATATATATATATATATATAATACTTTGCAGTCATTTTTGACGGCAGGAGTACACTCGCAGAAATAAACGGCAATCCATTTGTGGGGAGAACCTTCTGCTTAGTCAGTCATGAATCGAAAGAGACGTGATCCCCTAAGAGGGTATCAAGCAGAGTACTTAACTGACTGACTGATGCTGAGCAGACCTTTGTTACATTTTCGGTGAGAAAACACATATTTGTTTGTGTGAACAGTAGTTAAACAACGCCAGTACGCTCAAACCCTCGGTCACGATGACTAGCGACTTTGTGCAAGCACAACAATCGAAAGCTTCCGCACAGTTTCGTCTAAGCTTGGGACAACCCGTGTTATAGACTCCAGGCACTTTCCAATGGTGTCCCTTGCTGGGTTAGTCCCGCCAAGTTGACATAATAAAGAAGCCACCTCCTTGACAAATCGAACATGGTAAGATTCAAACCCATGTCTCATTCCTGGAACACTAAAGTTCTAACCTCAGGTTTTTAATCATTTCATTCTAATCAAGGCAACAATTCCACTAAGCCTCAAGAGGCCTGTTGGAAACGAAAGAGAATGAGAAATATCTCTAAGTCGCACATGCTTAGAATACTACTGCCACCGGAATATTGCTATTTATGAAGTGAAAAGTGTATATTGAATCCCTTGCTAGATCAGCTGCTAAGAAAGTTGGTTCACTATGTCGCGCTAGACAATTTTCCTCTCCAAAAGTAACTCAGCGGAGAAAGAAGACCCTGTTGAGCTTTTACTCTAGTCCGACCCTGTGTGGAGACACAGGAGGTGTAGCATAGGCGTGAGTGGCCGGAGAGTGTCTTTCGCTGTCGGTGGTGGTGGTGGCTGTCGTGTGCGCGGGCTTTTTCTCGCGTGTTTGCTGCTGCCGCTGGCGGCATCGGTCGTCTCGCTTGCCTTTAGCCGGCGGCTTCCATCTCTTCGGTGACTGGCGTTCTTTGCTGTCCAGTTTTTCCGGACTTCGTGGTAACCGGATTCGTTCGGTGTCATCAAGCCTGAAATACTGCCACTTCCATCGTTTCCTCGCTCACCCGGTGAAAAAGGGGACAGCAGGTTACCAGCAGCGGCCGCGCGCGAAGGAGCTTCGCGCTCACTCGTGCACCCGTCTCGCGTCTGTTGCTCAGCGGCTCAGCGGCTCTCTCGGCGTGGGGACGTTTGTCCAGCAGTGAACGGTCGACTCGGAACTGGTACGGACCGGGGGAATCCGACTGTCTAATTAAAACAAAGCATCGTGTGGCCGGTCGACCCGTACAGACACGATGTGATTTCTGCCCAGTGCTCTGAATGTCGAAGTGAAGAAATTCAACCAAACGCGGGTAAACGGCGGGAGTAACTATGACTCTCTTATCCCATCTCCGGAGATCAGAAAAACGGCCGAAAGTGCGCTCGCCGAGCCTGGCGGGTTCTCCCGACTCTACTACATAATATTTCCTAAAGATCGGATAACGAAAATACCCGCGGTGAAGGAGGGGTTAAAGAAGCGACGTACCCAGCGCGATCAAATCTATAACTTCCTTCAACGCCTACATAACCGTAGCCCAAAGTTCGTCGCTGAGAGAGTCCTCGACAGCGACCTCTCTTATGAGGAACTCGTTGCCGAACGGACTTTTAGCGACGAGGACTTTCTATGCACATGGAAACTGATTTTCGAACGTGACTGCACCATCCACCCGACCGTGTCTAACCTCGGCCCGCCACTAAACGAAACCGTAGCGCCCATCTCAATCAACGATGTCTCTGTCGCATTTGCATCCATGAAGGAATCCTCTCCTAGTCCAGACGGTCTCCGCCTTACACTTTCACGGGATATACCCGTAGAGGTCGTCTCGTTTCTCTTTAAACTGCTGTTACTGAAGGGTCCACCGCGTTCCTGGGGTAAAGCTGGTAGCATCTTCACCTCCCGGGTTACGTTATCAAGAAGGTCGAGTTGCCCGGCGATCCCTTGGACTTCCTCCCCATTGCTAATGGAAACTACTTCTTGAGAGTATTCCACCGAATCCTGGCCCAACGGCTGAAAGCTTCCCTGCCTAACCATCAAGACCAAGTCGGGTTTAAACAACGGAATTGCCTCCAACGTTCTCAAACTCCGTGCAACTCTCTCGCTTGCCCGATCGAAGTACGAAAACCTTGTAGTCGCAGATGTGGATATCTGAAAGGCATTTGATTCGATCTCTCACAAGGTGGTCTGCCCAGCTCTCGAAAGGAGAGGGGCCCCCCCACGCTTCTTCTGGGTATCATAGGGCCTGTTTCAAAACCAGCGGGCTACTATTGGGGAAACACTTAATCCATCCTAAGCATAAGGGAGTGAAACAGGGGGACCCGCTATGCCCTGGATGCGGTTTTAGAAGGGTAGGAAGAATTCACTTTCTCAATCGGTGGGCTAGAGTTTAATCAGATGGCCTACGCCGACGATATGATCTTGTTAGCCAGTTCCGTCGAAGAGATGCAAAAGCGACTGGACCACCTCACGGCTGGCCTCGGCCAGCATGGATTAGAGTTGAGCGTACCGAAATGCAACGTTCTTGCTATCAGCTGCAGTAAGAAGAGGTAAAAGCAGCTTTGTTGACACCGATATCTCGCTCAAGGTTGAGTGGTACCACTCTCCCTGTTGTAACCACCACATCCAGATTCCGCTATCTTGGAGTATGGTTCGATCACAGGGGAATTGCCCGCTCACCGCTGAGTTTGCCCACCTTGCTCCGGAGGCTTAACCAGGCTTGCCTTAAGCCCCAACAGAAGCTGCTCGTTCTGAAAACATTCTTGCTGTCGTATCTACAACATCAATTAACGTTCGGACGGTTCCGCAGATCCGAATTCGAACAGGATGACAAAGTGGTGCGTCGGTCAGTACGTAAGTGGCACTGGCTGCCTGCGGACTGTCTCAACTCTGCAATCCACTCACCGACTAAATACGTCGGGCTGGGGGTCAACTCCTTGGAATTCCTTATCACGAACCTAAAGGGCAACCGCCTTCGCCTACTATCTGGTCTCGATGGGGAGAGCACTACCCTAGCTGCCCTCCTAGCCGTGTCGAATTTGATGACATACCGCTATGATGGGTCCTCCGCCTGTTCCGGGGAGGCTCTGGTTAAAGACCTTCCCAAGAGGTAGGGCACCAAGCGTCTGCAAGGCTTTGAACGTGTACAAGCCGTCAATAGCTGGCTCGATCATGCACCGACAAATCTAGCTGGCTTCGATTTTCAGGAGTCCGTGAGAGTTCGGTTAGGCTGTATGGGCACATCTGCCCGGTTATCCCGGGGGGTTCGGAAAGTCTCTTCGTTATGCAAATGTGGTGGCTCTGCTCTCATGAGCCTGCCCCACATTGCTCTAGCCTGTCGGATCGTGAGCGGTCTCTGAACGAAGCAGCATGATAACGTCGTAAGGCACGTTGAAAAAATCCTAGCAAAGCGCGGTTTTAAAGTCATCAATGAGCAGAAATTTGATACTAAGCACAGCATGAGAAAGCCAGACCTCACAATTTTGACCGACCAGGGTATATTGCTGCTGGACGTACAAATTCGATACGACTCAGCTGTGGGCAGCCTCGATGCCTTCAACAGGGGGAAGATTAAAAACTACAACCAGCCCTATGTCTTGGACGTGGTCCGTAAATGGGAAGGGGCTGATAAAGATATTAAAGTTATTGCTATGACTTACAACTGGCGAGGGGCGGTAGCCCAGCAATCCTACCAGGATTGCCTCCGACTCAGACTACTCAGATGGGGTCATTTCCGGCCCATATCCCGAATGATCCTTCGAGACACAGCCAGAATGCTGTGCGCGTACTGGAATGAGCAAGGGGGAGCTGCTCCCTCGCGCCTATAGGGGAGATTCCGGACCACACCGAGTGGAATGGGTCAACCCGATGGTGTGAGGAGTAGCTCGCGATAGACACGGGACTAACTAACCTAACTTTGTAAAGATCAAAGGGAATTTTCTCATCACTGCCCATGGATGACGCACGAAGCGGCCCGCCTCCCCGCGGCGGTATTGGGTAACGACCGATGCTGGATCGGCGGCTAGAGGGACGCGCCGGTCAAAGCGCACTAGGCCGGCAGGTTAGTGATGGTGAGTTAGCCAAATGCCTCGTCATTTAATTAGTGACGTGTATGAACGGATCAACGAGATTCCCACTGTCCCTACCTACTATCTAGCGAAAACACAGTTCAGTTACGCATAGTTGCCTCTTCGTGTTTTTTGTATAAATATTTTCATGGTGACTGGACGACCTCTTTGCTATGGTACATAGACTTTTTAAATTTAAGCGCAGTAGTAGACTGGCCTCGAGATTTTATCAATTTACAGTTGTGCTCGCTAGATGTAAGCGTAAGTTCTATGCTAACAGTTTCTTTTCTTGCACTTCTCGCTTGTGGAACTCTCTTCCGGCTCCAAGCTTTCCAGTCAAATTTAATCTGACCGGTTAGGAGCGTGAACCGGACATTAAGCGAACCTATCTACTCATCATGAGTAAAAAAAAAATCATAAAATAAATAAGGAGTAAAATTTAAGAGTTTATACCTTGTTTACAAATTTTGTCGAATTTATGTTAAACACATCATTTCCTAATAGACCATGATTCTTTTCACAGTTTTCCTAGTAATATGTCAAACTTATTTTTTAAATTCAAATAGGCTTCAAAATATCCTAAAGTTTGAAACTGATTAAATCGGACAAAGCATTTCTTTAAACTTGGTTTTCCTAATTTCTTCCAAAGATTCTGGGTATCAAAGAAGAAACTGGAATTGGTAAAACACATAACATCTAAGTAAAAGCTAGTGAATGCAGGAGAGTTCTTAACACTTACTGTGAGTTAGTAACCCTATATAACAATGGCGTTGCCGATATCTAAAGAACCAAATTAACAAGTATCACTTGGTAATTACGAGTACTCAAAAGAATGGCTTAGAAGTCTAGCAGCTAAAGTTAAAGCAAAAAGGCTGAAGGATTTAAAATCAGTTGGAGGAGTAAACCAAATCACTGATCTCTTCTTGGCAACTGTGGGTTGTGAGGCAATTATACAACCAAGACATTTGGAGGAAGTGGCGTTTGACAGTATAAGTCAGCTAATAGAAACTGTACATAACAGTTACGATAAATCCTACTACTGCGGCTAGAGAACAGTGAGAAATTTAATGTTAGTCCTATAGTTCTATGCAAATTGGAAAAAATTGGAAAGGTTTGAGTGGTTGGAAAATGGTTCCAGTGTGACCTGTCTCTAGAGAATCACCAATAATGTGTCCATTATTGCTAACCATTGCTTATCTGACAACAAGTGCTCTTTTTTAACAGACTTATTATTAATGATGACAAATGGACCCTTTGCCATAGTGTTAAGCGCCGTCGTCAGTAAATCAGTCGAGGAAACAGACATGCTCAGCAACCAAAAGAAGAACTTAATTCAAAGATTCGAGGGCATGATGCTTTTCGAAGCGTAGCTTAGATGTGATAGAAGACCGAAAGTATGGAACACTCAGTGAAGATCGATCTCACATTTCCATCGGAATTGATCTCGTGAGGCAAACTCGCTAACCATTATTTAACAAACGTAGATGAGGTGTGGTACTTTGTGTCATTGCTTACTCGAAAACTTCAAGTGCCCTTTTTAGACAGGCTTGTTACTGCTGATGAGAAATGGACCCTTTGCCAAAATCTACTGCTAAGAAGGTTGGGTGACTATGTCGCTCCAGGATGTTTTTTCCGCCTGAATTCATCCTGTATATATACAAGTCAACCATCCATCCGTGCATGGAGTACTGCTGCCATTTATGGTCAGGCGCCCCTGCCGTTCACCTCAGTGTTCTCGACAGGCTCCAAATGAGAGTCTGTAATGTGATAGGTACTGATCTGGCGGCTCGACTGCAGCCACTTCCCCACTGTCGAAATGTGGCCTCCCTTTGTCTGTTCTATAAATACTTTCATGGCTTCTGCTCGGACAAACTTAAGTCACTGATGCCTCCTCAACAGGTGTTTGCTCGTGCAACCAGACTGGCAACTGGGTCCCACCCATTCACAGTCAGGTTAGCCAAATGCAGACGATAATTCTACTCCTGCAGCTTCTTCTCTCGCATTTCCCGACTGTGGAACTCGCTCCCATATTCTTGCTTTCCTGACGGCTACAACCTCCAGAAATTTAAATGCAAAGTCAATACTCATCTACTAACCACTGGACTCTCGCTCTTCCCCACCCCTGTATAACCTTCCCTTTCTCTCCACCTATGTATCTGTCATCGCACCTGCTTTCTCAGCTTTCTATTGTTCCTTTCCAACTAGTTTGTACTCCTCACTCTTCTCTAATTAATCTTTTTACAGTTATGTAGCCCCCCACTCATCAGTGGCATTTCTGCCTTGCTCGGGGTGAAATGATTTTAAAAAAAATGTTAAGCGCCGTCATTGGTGAATCAGTCGAATAAAACAGACCTGCTCGGCAGCTAAGAGGAGACCTTCAGCTAAAGAAGACCATATTGAGTTTGTGTGTGTATGGTGGGAGTATTTAAGGAATTATTTATTACGAACTGTTGGACAATAATCAAATAATTAACGTGGCCTTTACTGCCAATATTTTCATAGTTTAAAAGCAGCTTTGGACAGAAAATGTCCATTCTGAGTCAACAGAAAGAGAGCAGTTGTTATTAAGATAATGGCTGTTCATACATTTCTTCTTCTTTTTCTAAGTGCCGTATCCCTTGAGGACGTATGCGATCATGGCTCTACACATCTACCTATCCTCTCTAGCTCTTAACACCCTGTATCTTGTTACTTCACACAAACCCTGCTCTGTCATCCATTTGCTTGCTCAAGTACATCAAGTATGCCATGCCTTTCTCCTGTCGCGTTTCCTCTTTATCTGCCCTGTGAGTGTCAGATTTCCAAACTTTCCTTCCTCATTACATGTCCCAGAAACTTCAGCTGACCTTTCCTGATGGTAAGCATAAGATTCCTTTTCGCTTTCATCCCCTCCAAAACCTTGTTGTTGCTCACATGTTCGGCTCATGGTATCCTCTGTAGAATCACATTTCGGTTACTTCAAGTCTTTCCTGCATTTTTGATGAGATTGTCCAGCATTCACTGCCATATTGAAGGACAAACATCACATAACAATCCAGTACACTCTTCTTTATATCCAGCGAAATATTCCTGTCTCTTATTACTCTACTCAGCCTCTGAAATGCAACCTTAACTATGCCAGTGCGCCTCCGGATCTCAAACTTTCCATCCTCTCTGCATGATTGAAAAAAGATCTCCTGAAGGATCCCAGCTGAGGAAAACTGCTTCAACTTCCATATTCTTGCGATAGTGCTCCTTCTGATTATTACGTGTCTATGGGGTCAGCAGAATCATTTGCATGGCGTAAGACTGACATCAAAATAAGATTTAGAACATGAGATGGTCTCGTATTTTGTATCTAAACCTAAAGAATTAAAAAAAAAACGTTGCATCTGTAAACTTGTTGACAGATTGAATGAGGTTCTCGAAAGTAATGGAGGTTATATTTAGGATTTAGTATGACGAGAAACACTAGTATTTAAATTTGTAATATACACAGTAAAGTAGGACACAACTTTCAATATCAGTTAAGTGCCACACATAGGCGATCATATCATGCCTGTTCATACATTTCTTCTTCTTTTTCTAAACGCCGTGTATCTTCAGGACGTATGCGATCTTTTAAGATATGACTACCCAGTCAGTCATATCTTAAAAGAGATATGACTGACTGGGCAGAAGATTTTCACCCAGTAGGTTGCGATTACTTTCTGCGGTAGGCTGGTTGCCAATCAAGGCTATAGAACCCAATCTGTCCTGCTATTTAACCCATAGCAGGAGATAGAAGAGACAGATTAATACCTTTCGCAGGAGTATTTGCGCGTTAGTGAATGCAAGGAATTAGACTGGAACTTGAGCTCGGCTCTTCGTTCCGAGCTGATATCCACTGCACCCCAACACATATCCAGTCTTTCGATAAAACCTGATAGAAATACTAAAATCAGTGTCAGTAACAGATTTTATTGGATGTTTTCTCATAATCGTTTTAAGTGTTATGGTGCCCTGTCTGCGTTGGAATGAACTCTTCCACCTTCATAAATACTAACCTGCAAAGAGGCAGTCGCAGTGTAACTAGACAGTTCGAACGGACACTTCTATCTGCTGACTAATAACACTCTTTATTTTGTGTATATGTTCTGATATTCCAATACACTGGTTCAACTTACCTTTTTCTTTTTCGCGTCTTTCTTTCCAAATTTATTGTCCATAAAACTTTGAAATATTGCTGTGACGTTTTTTTTGTATTTTCTTTTATTCGAAAGATATATAATTATATTGAAACAGCCTAAAGGTGTCATTATTATTGTCATTCTTTCAGGTTATCTAACACGAAAGGGCGGATATAATAATAGGGGAAGGTTCTCAATGGGGTGGGGGAGGAGTTGGAAAATCATTTAAAGAGTCAAGAATTTTAGAATTTCAGTAAAGACATTTTTAATCATAAAGTTTATCAAAGAATGGAAAGAATAAAAAAATAAACAATGTTTTAAAACAATATAATCCAAAAATGTGCGTTGTTGTGCAGTGGATATCGACTCGAAACGAGAAATGGGAGAGCCGAGTTCGAATTCCATTTGTATTCACTTACGCACAAATACCCCAGGGAAAGGTGTTAATTCATCTCTTCTCCCTTCCATGGGCTAAATAGCAGAACGGATTAAGTTCTATAGTATTGGTTGGCAATAATTCTACCGCAGAAAGTAATGGCTAACTACTGCGGGAAAATCTTCTGACCAGTCAGTCATGTCTCTTTCGAGACATGATCGCCCAAGCGTGTATCATATATGACACTTAAGTGATACTGAAAGTTGTAATCTACTTTACTGTGTATATTAGAAATGAAAATACTAATTTTCCTGGTAATAATTAAACCTAAATATAACCTCCATTACTTCCGAGAACCTCATTCAATCTGGGTATAAAATGGGGGACCGGTTTTCTATTGTTATGAAGTAATAAACTGACCCCCCATTAATAAGTAATTATTAATATAATTCTTATTTTCTCCCTTCAGCTATAGCTTAAATATCAGGACAAATTAGGCTCTATAAACTTGGTTAGCAAACATACTACAACAGAAAGCAATGGCAACCTGCTGCGAGGAAATCTGCCCGGTCTAAAGAGACATGATCGCCCAAGCATGTATCATGTATGGCCCTTAACTGGCTGAATCATAAAAAAACGTGTGAGCAAAATCTTAAACTAATTACTGTTGCCTGTTGATACGCGGTGGTGCAATGAATATTGGCTGGGAAAGAGAGAACAGACAGCAGAGTTCGAATTACGGCCGAGTTTGTTATATTCCCCTACACACAAATCTATCTCTTCTATCCCCAGCTATGAAGAGAAGGACAGACTGGGTCCGCTAGCCTTAGTGAGTCTACTGCTGGAATTCTTCTGTTTAGTCAGTTGTAAATGGAAAGAGACGTGATTGTTCAAGTGTGTACCACAGAAGTTCCATGACTTTTTATAAACAAAAAGATATTTATACGCCAAAAATATTAATACGACAAAAGGGAATACCCGAGTATCTCTCCCCCAAAAAGCTGCAGACATAAAGACCTAACATTTGAGCTTACTTTTTTAAGGTCAACATAAACGTACTGACTGCAATAGGAAACCAGCTAAACGCGTAAAATACACCACATATGCACCAGAAAATGAAAATATTTCAACCGAATAATCACCAATAACACGACTCCTATGAAATTCAAATTCCAGACCACCAAACGAGTTTATTTATTTTTATTTTTTTTAATCGTATCACCCCGAGTAAGGCAGTAACGCCACTGATGTGTAGGGGCTACATAATAGTGAAAAGATTGGAAAAGAGAAAGCCGGAAACCACATCCTAAACAGGGAACAAGGGATGAGCCTCTTAACCTATTCAATACATGTGGGTAGAGTGTGAACCGGGCGATAGATAGATCTATCTACTCCAATTGAAAAAGAAAAAAGAAACAAAGTGAGAAGATTGGAAAAGAGAAAGCCGGAAACCACATCCTAAACAGGGAACAAGGGATGAGCCTCTTAACCGGTTAAATAGACGTGGGTGGAGCGCGAACCGGGCGATAGTTCAGTCTATCTACTCTAATTGAAAAAAAATGGTAGTAAAAGTCCAGTCAAGAGATTTCTGCTAAAATTAAAAAAAAAAAAGAATTAAAAAAAAGAATTAAAGAAAACCAATTAAACATGAAAAGCTTAGAATTTAAAATTAGGCAGAAGGAAAAAAAAGACTTACTTTAACAATATTTCAAATAAAAGATTCTCACCTCGACACGAGAGGGTCTTTTTTTGTTTCGACATTGAAGGAGCGATGTTTCATCAGGCAGTTAACACTATTTAAAAATAGTATTTGCTGACTGATTTATCATAAATACTCAGATCTATTTCTATATCTAGCATTATTCATCTGGGATTGTGTACGAGCCAACAGCCATTAAAATTGAAAATAAATAAATACTTTGGTCACACGACAAGTTCTCTAAGCAGGCGTCTAACCAATCACTAAAGCATTCACAATTGAATAAGAAAACATTCAACTTTCTTAATCCAAAAGAAAAAAATCCTTGTAGATGACACTGTAGCAGCCACAGATCTATTTCCTTTCGCGAATCAGTGCCCCCGACGGGAGATTCGGTCACTCACTGACCAATCAACGAGCGGAGCGCATTGATTCCTCTCTAGAACTATTTTTCCTAGTCCAGTTAGAGGATGGACGAAAAGCAGAGAGCCATGAGCCCGCGGCAGTAACGGACGTCTCTCCCACATCGCTGCCACTCATTCCCCATGGAATGTTTTCGTGGAAGACGCTGCTGCTAGCTTCACCATGGACACTTACATACTATCTGCTGCTAGCTTCACCATGGACACTTACATACTACCAATCTTGTACGTTTGCTATGTAATAAACCATTCTTTGTTGTTATTCTAAAAGCAAGTTTCGTCATTCATTTGTGTGCCTAAAAAATATAGTGTTGGGGAAATTAAGCATTTCCCATAACTCCTATAAAATGGTGACCCCGAATGGCACCTTAGGATGGTGAAACAAATTTAAAAAAAAATAACAACACGAAACTCGGCCTCCACTTTCGGACAGCAGTACAAGCAAAGTTAAAAGGAGAGAGAGAAAAAGCTTCCTGACTCAAAGAACCTAAAAAAAAAAAAAAAAAAAAAATACAAACAACCACGAATTTTGTTTGTGACACACGTGTGCGTTAAATTCATTCGTCGGCGGAGAAGACATTGGCAAAAATGTTTGCCCTCAGTAAACCAATCTTTCTAAACAGAGATATCATCTTTCGTTTTGCTAGACATACCGACGCCCATTCCCTAGTGGTCAAATAGGAAGATAAAAGATTCTCCCTTTACTCAAATAACATTTTTTTGAACACGTGCCTTCACAACAAAAAACCCCAAAAACTTTCCGACGAGGAAGTATCTTCTTTTCAGCCCGTACACAAGAAAAACACCAACGCAAGCAAGCATAACGAACATTACATTTTGTTCAAAGAAAGTTAAAAAAAAAAAAAAAAGAAGAAGAAGAAACTTACTACTCTGCTCTGTTCAACTGACCACGTGGTACAAAAAAAATATATATTTTGATTGCAATAACAAAAAAAAAAGTGAGTAATACACCTTTACATTTTATTTTTTCGAAAGTTAAAGCTAATAGAGCGCCTCCTTCCTTAACATTTAACTTTCCCGCCTAAATGGTGATTGGGCGACGCCATGTTTAATTCCAACTTTTGTTTTTAAGACAGGCCTTGAAACTGACAGTTATTTCCCTTACTAAGGAACCTTAAAGCAGCACCTTTCTCTCGTTTAACACGAATACCACTATTTTCTTGTGTCTTTTGAAATGTTTTCCCTTTCGTTTCTTTCTCATTGAGACGTGTTTCTTTGATATTTTTTTTTTTTTGTGGTCTGTTGTCACGCTATATATTAAAAAGAAAATGGCGACTACTTTACCTGCTTTCGCTGGCGACGTTCGAGTTTGGTTTGCCCAACTCGAGTCATATTTTATAGCGAACAACGTCGTGGAGCAGCGGCAATTGCCTATTTTATTTAGTGCATTTCCCGCGTCATTGACACCAGTTGTCAAAGATTTGATAACTGACACCCGCCTTAATGCTACTTATGACAGTATTAAGCGGGAAGTTCTGCTCAGGACGTCGCTATCAGCGGAAAAGCGGTTCCAAACTTTAGTCAATGACGAGCTGTTGGGAGACCGCATGCCAAGCGAATTGCTCCACAGAATGAGAGAGCTGGCAGAAGATGTCCCTGCGGATAGTGCCTTTATAAAGCAACTTTTCTTCTCAAGATTGCCCCCTCAAGTAAAGGCAATTCTGGCACCCATGGTAGAGAAAAGCTCTGTAGACGTAATAGCGTCCTCTGCAGATAAAGTGATGGAATAAACCAAGGGGCTTATTACCGCGTCCATTCTTCAGCCAAAGGCTGAAGTCTCTACCCTCTCTGCTGCGGGGAACACAAGCGAAGGTACCACACAAGTGGCGATACTCAAAGCAATAGTGCAGCTTACCAATGAAGTAAGCAAATTAACCGTACTTAATTCACAACAGCCTAGACGTCGACATAAAAATCGTTCGCCATCCCCACACCACCGCCGCCATTCAAGCAAGCCAGGACTATGCTATTATCACAGTTGTTTTGGCGCTAAGGCTCAGAGGTGCAAAATGCCCTGCTCCTTTTCAAACCAGGGAAACTTAAATCTGGAGAGCTGAGCACGACACACTCTCCACAAGATCTATGTAACAACCGTGCCTATTTTATCACTGACTCCAGGTCCCAAGCACGTTGTTTGGATGACACAGGAGCAGCTTGCAGTATCTGGCCACTGAAACTCCTCACTGAGAAGCCGCCACTGTCGCCCATCACACTGCAAGCGGTAAATCACTCCCCTATTCCCACGTACGGTCAAATTTCTCGTTCTCTGGACTTGGAATTACGGAGAGACTTTACATGGATTTTTACTGTAGCTGATTTACCATACCCCATTCTAGGCTCGGACTTTCTGCACCACTTCAACCTTTTAGTGGATATGCGCAAGCGACGACTTATTGACGGCAATACGGAACTTTCCGTCACGGGTTTTAAGGCAAATATCTCACCTATCAGCCCTGTATTTTTCATTGCCGCCACTGACGACCCATACCAAACATTACTACGCTCTTACCCAGAGTTAACTAACTTAAATTTCGTTGTGAGCAAATCAACTCACTCTACAAAACACCACATCGAGACCACAGGCGCTCCGGTGTTCTCACGCCCTCGCCGCCTCCCTGCTGATAAACTAAAGGCGGCGAAGGCAGAATTTAACCATATGCTGCAGCTGGGAATTATACGCCCCTCGTCCAGTCCATGGGCTTCCCTTTTGCATATGGTTCCAAAGCGTTCTGGAGATTGGCGTCCGACTGGGGACTATCAACGACTAAATGCCATTACGGTACCTGATCGTTACCCAATCCCACATATACAAGACTTCGCTTCATCCCTGCATGGTTGTAAGACCTTCTCCAAACTAGACCTCGTTAAGGCTTACCATCAGATACCAGTGAACCCAGACGACATACCAAAAACTGCAGTAACTACTCCATTTGGAGCGTTTGAATTTTTAACTATGCCTTTTGGTTTGCGAAACGCGGCTAGTACCTTCCAACGCTTCATGGACGAAGTAGTGCGTGATTTGGACTTCGTCTATAATTATATAGATGACATCCTCGTAGCAAGTGCCTCACCTGAGGAACATGTTACTCACCTCCGCCTACTGTTCGAACGGTTTCAAAAGTACCAGGTGAGGATTAACCCTGGTAAATGTGTTTTCGGTGCTTCGTCGCTAACTTTCTTGGGACACATTATAAGCCCCGAAGGGATATCTCCCTTACCTGAAAAAGTGAAGGCGCTACAAGACCTTCAACCACCCACTTCACTTCGCCAACTGAGACACTTTCTCGGTCTGCTTAACTATTACAGACGTTTCATCCCACACTGTGCGGATCTCCTGTCTCCTCTTTATGACATGTTACGTAACAGGAAAAAGAAAAATGAGCAGATTTCGTTGAATGACATACAGCTAAAAGCCTTTAACGAAGTGAAGAAGAAATTAGCGACAACATCGCTACTTGCACATCCTGTACCCGACTCCCAGTTTTCATTGGTCGTTGATGCATCGGGCACAGCTGTAGGTGCAGTTTTGCAACAGCAACACCAACAACAGCTACAACCTCTCGCTTATTTTTCGAGACAGCTGAAACCGGCAGAACAACGTTACAGCACGTTTGGCCGTGAACTCCTGGCAATGTACCTCGCAGTGAAACACTTTCAGCATTCACTAGAGGGCCGACAATTTGTGATCTACACCGACCACCGTCCGCTTACTTTCGCTCTGCGCTCAAAGCCGGACAGATATTCTCCTCGCGAAACTCGCCACTTGGATTTTGTTCCGCAATTTACAAACGATATCCGACATATCTCTGGTGAACAGAATGCCGCGGCAGACGCTTTGTCTCGCCTTCCCATTAATTCACTGTTCTCACCTTCAAATATCGACTTACAACAGATGGCCTTTGACCAACCACGCCTGGACACCTTTGATCTATCGTCACCTGAATTTGCAACTTGCAAGTTCGCATACCTACCAGTGCCTACTGCAGACACGCAGATCATCCGTGACACCTCAACAGACGCACCTCGACCTTTTGTTCCGATGACACATCGTAGGGTTGTTTTTGACACACTACACCAATTGGCACACCCCGGACCCAAAGCCACAGTGAAGCTGATTACAGCTAGATTTTTCTGGCCAAACATGAGGCGTGATATCACTGCCTGGACACGTTCTTGCGTATCCTGCCAAAAATCAAAAGTGCACAAACATATCCGTGCACCCCTCGGAACATTCAGCACCCCAGACGCTCGGTTCAGCCATGTCCATATTGATCTGGTTGGACCATGGCCGGTCAGTCAGGGATTTACTTACCTCCTGACCTGTATAGATCGCTTTACACGGTGGCCCGAAGCTATTCCCCTAAAGGACATTTCAGCTGAATCCGTAGCGCAAGCCCTTATATCAGGCTGGATAACGCGTTACGGAGTTCCTACAACAATTACCACTGACCGTGGCAGACAATTTGAATCCCACCTATTCCAGGAACTTTCCAGAATTTTAGGGATCAATCGAATTCGAACTACGAGCTATCACCCTGCTTCTAACGGGATGATAGAACGCTTTCATCGCCAATTAAAGGCCGCATTACGTGCCTATCCTGACCAACAGCGATGGAGCGAATATGTACCCGTTGTCCTTCTTGGCTATCGTGCAGCTATCAAAGAGGACCTAGGATACTCTCCAGCAGAACTTGTCTATGGAGTACCTCTATCATTACCAGGTCAGATGTTGAACCCTATAGACTTAACAGGAACAGATCCTGCCTTGTATATAAACAGACTGCGATCTTATTTTGGTAATCTCCCACCAATGCACCCTAGGGAACAGACCATCAAATCATCAGTCCCAAAAGATATTTCTTCATGGACTCACGTTTTTCTAAGAAGGGACGCTGTCAAAGCCCCCTCTCACTCCACCTTACACTGGCCCTTACCGCGTGCTTTCACGCACTGACAAACTTCTCACTCTTGACATTAGTGGCAAAAAAGAAACTGTATCTATTGACAGGGTGAAAAGAGCCTTTCTTAACACAAACACACAAGAGCCACATAGTCCCCCTACTTACATACATGAACATATCTTTACACCCGTTGAAAAAAATACGATGCCAACAGACAACTATGTCACCACCACACGCAGTGGTCGACGAGTACATTGGCCCCAAAAGGTCTGTAAAACTGTTTATATATAAATTGTACCCTTCTTTGTTTTATGGCCGCTATCTTTTTCTCTGTCGGCTTTCCGCCTAAGCAGGGGGTGATGTAGCAGCCACAGATCTATTTCCTTTCGCGAATCAGTGCCCCCGACGGGAGATTCGGTCACTCACTGACCAATCAACGGGCGGAGCGCATTGATTCCTCTCTAGAACTATTTTCCTAGTCCAGTGAGAGGACGGACGAAAAGCAGAGAGCCATGAGCCCGCGGCAGTAACGGACGTCTCTCCCACATCGCTGCCACTCATTCCCCATGGAATGCTTTCGTGGAAGCGCTGCTGCTAGCTTCACCATGGACACTTACATACTATCTGCTGCTAGCTTCACCATGGACACTTACATACTACCAATCTTGTACGTTTACTATGTAATAAACCATTCTTTGTTGTTATTCTAAAAGCAAGTTTCGTCATTCATTTGTGTGCCTAAAAATATAGTGTTGGGGAAATTAAGCATTTCCCATAACTCCTATAACACGAACATATTGGGAATATATAGTTGTAAAAAACGTTTTAAGATACTAGAAGCATTCCCAATTAAAAGCATCAGATTCACCTTGGATTAAATGTTTTCTAATGTAGCGGGGGTGTAAAGGTATTTGGAAAATGAACAGAAACTCCGTTAAGAACGAAATTACTACTAACCTTGCACAACGCAGTATACAAAGTCGGCTCAAAGTACTGCCAACTCGGGCAGTCGTCATCATTCCGCCATGTCATGTGTTTGGGATCATCCAAAAATAAAGCTTATAAAAACATACTTGCAGTCATCTATAAATTCTTTGGTTATTTTGTCAATAGAAATAATATTGTAAAAAAATTCGGTGTAGAAAATGCTATGAAAAACAAAAACTAGTATCTTCGAAGGGCTTTTGGGCTTAGGTCTTTTACCTTCAGCGTCCTATGTACGTAAAAGTTATAAGAAATGAGAAATAATAAAGTTATTTT
Organism: Ascarosepion bandense; assembly: GCA_037127315.1. Taxonomy (NCBI): domain Eukaryota; kingdom Metazoa; phylum Mollusca; class Cephalopoda; order Sepiida; family Sepiidae; genus Ascarosepion; species Ascarosepion bandense. Next base: position 180,872 of record JBBBDQ010029947.1, read on the forward strand.
GCCTTTATTCGATACCTTAATTCGGCAGAATCTTTCTTCGTATAAACAACCAATTGTTCTAGTTTATTTCCATTTATTTTTCACGAAAGTTTTATTTTCTTTTAAAATCACCTTTCTTTACGATCCCTTCACATAAAGTCACTCTTAAAATAGGTATCTCCACTCATTTTCGATAACTAACTTTTAAATTGAGTTTTTAAAAATAAGAAAAGTTTTCTTGAAACTTTTATTTTAGTTTTAATTGAAAGCTAAATGATTAAATTTACTATTTCCAGTAAGCAAAATACGCTGCTATATTTTTAAAAAATTCATATTGATTGGAATGTAAAATTTTTCAATTTTTTTTTTTAATTTTTCAATTTTTTGGCCATTTTTGAGCGATTGGCACATTTGTAAACAAAAGTTAATTCTCGGGTTTAAACATCTTGCAAAAATAAAATATACATCTGTGACACATTATTTTTGGAAAATTAGCAAATTTTATGTTAAATTAATCTGATTTACACGAGTATTACTTATTTATAGCGTGAAATTTAGAATAAAGCTATTTCTTTCTTAAATACAGTGTTGAACTTTCTGACATTACCCTCGCATTTGACATGTTGATGACAGCTCGACAGATGTGACGTAAGATAAATGTATAGCGAAAGAAGTTTATAATATTGTTCAAATTGTTTTTCTGTAAGGAGAAGAAACAGTGAAACACATGAACTTTTAATCTGCACATAGAAATTACCATACAAAAAAAAAACTTCAAATACACACAAAAAATAAAATTTATTTTAGAAATACGAAGGCACGACAATTTGTATTGAACCTTTCAATTTTCGATTCACTTAATAACTTAATGACCTAATGCCAACAAACCTTTGAATTATATTCTAAATAAGTTTGAAACTTTATAAATTATTATAATTAAAGAAATTAAAACAGTTCTTTTAAAATTTCATTCTTAATCGAAAAAATTATTTAAGATCATAAAGTACTTAATATGTATTATTTATTAAAGTAATTACAAGTTTATCAAATTAAATAATGTCATAGTTTTATTGCATTCTTTATTTTACTATTAGAAGCAGATTTTCAGAAATAAAGGCAAAATGTTTGAACAAAATTATAGATGATTTACATTTCCCCATGAGTCCTGAGTTTAACTTATAAAACCACTTTTCGCAACAAAAATTAATTCCTTAAAATTTCACGTAGATGTAAAAAAAATATTTTTACTAAGAATTTTAAGAATAATAATTTCAAAAATAATTTCATTCATTTGTAAATAAGTTCTGAAAGCTTCATTAAAATCCGACAATTATTTGATTTTTGCAAGAATTTCCAATGTATTTTTCACCGGAAAAAGCTAAGTTACATAATATTACATTTTCTGTTATAAACATGTAAGCAAGAGAACATGGACACCATCATTACAAGAAGGCGGTGGAGATGGACTGGGCATGTGCTCCGGAAAGATCTACAATCACTTACAAGAACAGCACTTCACTGGACCCCAGATGGCAAAAGAAAGAGGGGAAGGCCAAGAAAGACATGGAGATGTACGGTAGAAAATGAGATGAAAGCCATGCAGTACTCTTGGAGCTCATTGACTAGTCTGGCCCAAGATAGGCAGAGGTGGAGAAGCTTTGTTGCTGCCCTACACACCATTGGGTGTAACGGATGATGAACGAAAAAAATATTGTAAACTCTCGTGACGATTTGGTTACCAGCAGACGATAATCAAAACAAGATTTTTTACTAAAATTTCAAACATGTTAGAAAGGATTAAAGTTTTTTTTAAAAAAAGTAATAAAATAATACCTTGATCTTTTCTCTTAATAATATCATAAACATTTTGAAGAAAAAAGTTCGTTTTTATTAAGTTTAGCGCCCTTTTTTTATTCATACTATACTGTTTTTTCAGTGACTTAGTGGAGTTTGTTTACATTCATTTATATAGATTTTTAGTTTATCTCCTTGTGAAAAAAATGTAAAATTTATACTTGTAAGAGAGCGGAAGTTCAGCTTGTTGGGGTACCAACAACCTTAAGATCGTCACTAGTAGTATGGTAAAATACACAAATATACGAACAAATTTTGTTACAGGAAAAATTTAAAAAGAAATTTAAATTGGCTAAAGAATTAGCCGAAATGACTGGGGACAATTGAAACTGCAGAAAATTGGACCTTTGACATCACTTTGCAATATACACTAGCGAGCATAAATATCAGAACGATGTTAAGAAAAAGTCTAAATATGAAATAATGTTTTATTTTGAAGCATCAAAGAACATTTTATCAAGGAAAAGAAAGGATATAAAGTTAAGTTATATAATTCCAAAATATAAAGCTCAATAAACTTATTTTGATAAAGTTATAAGAATAATATAAGACATTCGAAAAAAATAGATGATCAAAAACATCAGAACGATTAAATAAATCCATAAAATTTAATAATTATTTTGCATTATCGAAAATTTAAATTACACCGGCACTTTACTGGCTCTTGCATTGTAAACATGGCAAAAAGATCTGTGACGTCATTGGAACTTAGCAAACTGATAGTCAAGTTACGTAATGAAGATAAACTCCCGATTGGGGATATTTCAAAGAGTGTAAGAAAATGTAAAAGTGTTATTCATAGTACTTTAAGAAAACTTGAGGAAACTGTGTCATAGGAAGCCAAGAAACCGCCTGACAGGCCTAGGAAAGTTACTGCAAGCGAAGACAAATGGATTGGTAAAGAATAAAAAAAGGATCGATTTGCGACAGCAACCGCTATCTCTAAAAGAGCTAATGCTAACGTTGGCATTAAAATAACAAGGCACACTATTTTCCCAAGACTTAATGAAATAAATCTGAACAGTCGAGTAGCCTCTACGGAGCCTTACATTTGTAAAAAGAATCAAATAAGCCGATTGAAATTTGCCGCTGAACACGTCATATGGACAGAAAAACAATGGGATTGTGTTAAGCAATGAGTCAAAGTTTAACCTGATCGATTGTGACGGGAGAAGGCTCGTTCGACGCAGTCCTAAGGAACGATATTTGCCTCAGTGCACTAAAAGCAGCGTTATATTTGTAGGAGGAAGTGTGATGGTGTTTGGAATAAGTTCAGTTGCTACTACGAGACCTCTTGTTAGGCTACCCGGTAAAATTAACGCAATTGTATACAAAGAGAAACATGTTGTACTTAATTTGAGAACTGCAATGAATCAACCATCTGTATTTATGCAAGATAACGGGCCATGTCACACAGCGAAGTCTGTTAAGACATTCCTTTCTGAGGAGGATGTTACTGTTACGTAGATATTTACCCTACTTCCCCACGGGAGCGAGATGTGACACAGGGTCTTTTTTAACGCGGGAAGCCCGACCACGTACAGACGGGCGAAGGAACAAAAATTCCCCAGTCCCCTCAACCGCCAGTTGATCTGGCCCAGGTGACGAGCACTCAGTCCATCCCTCTGCTACAATGGGGTGGCGCGGCGGCGGGACACTGTTCCTCGCGACCGGTTATCTACGCAGTGTAATTTTTCTCAGATGCTACCCTGTTCTCGCGGACGGAGCTACCACTGAGTCGCACTCTGTCTTTGAGAACAGAGACGCAACTGAGAGACAATTTTTGGTCTCTGCCCGACACAAAAATGTCCCAATGGCCTGCTCAAATCCCAGACATGAATTCTATTGAGAATGTTTGGAAGTTACTAAATGAAAGAGCTAAGGAAAAGAATCCAACAAACGCCAAAGAACTATGGACTAATTTGAAAGGAGAATTGGAGAAAATGCCCGTTAATGAATGCAAGACATTAATCTATCTAAAGTTATTTATAAATGGGACTTTGTGTGTGTGTGTGTGTGTGTGTGTGTGTGTGTGTGTGTGTCCGTTACCTATAGACTCCGAAACGGCTGAACCGATTTTCTTGAAAATTTACACAGTTGTACTGTACGCGACTGCGAGTGTTCTTAGCTAGGTTTTGTGTCGAGGTAACCCCGATAAATATCGAAAATCGATAATCGAAAAAATCGATTTATAGAAGGAGTGGTCCGATTTTAATCAAATTTGATACACTCATAGACAAAGACATAAGAAACGATATTCAGAAGTTTCAAAGTTGCAGTTCTTACAATAGTGCAGAACATCAATTATATATATATATATATATATATATATATAAAAGGCAAGATGTTTTTGTGTGTGTCTGTTTACCTGCCTGTATGTTTATATTTTTTCAGCCCTTTTATTTTAGCTTTTGCTTCGGGTTTGGCTCTAAGTAGGTATAATTGTAGTTCTTAGTCTCAGCCATAATACCATTTACTCAGAGGACTTATTTAGCCTTCAAAATTCAGTTTACGACAAAAAAACTTATTTGATAGCGATACCAGTAAATCAAAATTTGACTAAACATCTATTCATTTTTCTTTCCGCCTACGGTTTCGCTTTAACTGGAAACAACTGTTGCTTTTTAGTCTTTCGTGCCAACGACCAAAGAGTCTGAGTTCCAGGACCATGGATTAGTTTTAAAGCTTTCATTACACCCCAGCAACGCCGGGTTATATTGCTAGTTTACTCATATAGCATAAGATCTCAAGCTGTTATTGAAAGTAAAGGTTTACACATCAAGTACTAATGAATCATGAAGGTAATTTTCATTTAGATATGATGTATCCATTATAATAATATGATTTTGTTAATCGTTCTGATGTTTTTGATCAACTATTTTTTTCAAATGTTACATAATTATTCTTATAACGTTATCAAAATAAGTTTATTGAGTTTTATATTTTGGATTTATATAACTTAACTTTGTATCTTATTTTTTTTTTTCCTTGATAAAATGTTTTATGAAGCTGTAAAATAGAAAAGTTATTTCACATTTAAACTTTTTCTTAACATCGTTCTGATATTTATGCTCGTTACTATATATATATATATATATATATATATATATATATATATAGTGTATCGAGGCAGCAAATAAACAGAAATATAAGAGACAATGAATGTCTATTATGTTTAATCATGAGCCGTTCTAAACGTCGTATTGGCTTTAATTTCAGTTGAAAATAAAGACAAAATTCTCCAACATTTGGATAATTTTTTTATTAATTTGGTTCTAAGCTCATGTGAGCCGAAAGCTTAGATCCAAATTAATAAAAAAAATTATCCAAATGTTGGAGAATTTTGTCTTTATTTTGTCTTTATTTTCAACTGAAATTAAAGCCAAAATACGACGTTTAGAACGGTTCATGATTAAACATAATTGACATTCATTGTCTCTTATATTTAACAGTATATATATATATATATATATATATATATATATATATATATATATATTAAAAGACGTACGTCGATGGTTGTGCTAACAGGAAGTAAAAAATTCATCGTGACCAAGTGTTTGAGCGTTCCGGAATAGGAATCGTTTATAAATTAATATGCTTCACTTTTATTTAAGCTTCATCAGCCAAGCGGAAATATAAATGCTCACGAGACACACATGCATTATCAAACTATTCCCGCACAGAAGTGAGACACATACACGAATTATGCACACAAACACTACCGAACAAAACAAATATACATGAAGACTACTTAACCAATGAAAAACAATAAACTCAAAAATAAAAATACTAGAATGTTCTTTTCACTTCCATATTTCATTTTGAAACCACAAACGTTTTCTTAGCTATTTTTACACTATATATATATATATATATATAGTGTAAAAACCACAAACGTTTTCTTAGGTATTTTTACACTATATATATATATATATATATATATATATATATATATATATATATATATTATAGTGTAAAAACTACAAACGTTTTCTATTTTTATACTATAATATAATATAAGAAAACACTTGTGGTTTTACACTATATTATAGTGTAAAAATAGCTAAGAAAACGTTTGTGGTTTTTAGACTATAATATATATATATATATATATATATATATATATACTATAGTGTAAAAATAGCTAAGAAAACGTTTGTGGTTTTTAGACTATAATATATATATATATATATATATATATATATATATATATATATATATATATATATATAGTAAAAATAGCTAAGAAAACGTTTGTGGTTTCAAAATGAAATATGGAAGTGAAAAGAACATTGTGGTATTTTTATTTTATATATATATATATATATATATATATATATATATATATATAATTTTGTTATTACAATAGTTTATAAAAGCATAATATCACTACACGAAAATTTTCATCTTTCAGAACAAAAGTGTTCCTCTTCAGGTGATGTGTTAAAATAAATTTTATCATATCACCTTAACATATGTTAACATATCATCTGAAGAAGAACAGTTTTGTTCTGAAACACGAAATTTTTTGTGTAGTGATATTATGCTTTTATAAATCATTGTAATAACAAAATTACAATATTAAGGTCTACTCTGTATCGAGTACTTTTTATAAAAGTAAATGCTTGAACAGTGGGTTTTTAATCTACGTGTTATTTCACTTTATTGTAATATATAACACTTATATATATATAACACTTAAATTTATATATATATATATATATAACATAGTGATGATCCACGTATACTGTCATAATATGTATAGGAAAAACTATTAAAAATTTATAAATTTAAAAATATATTTTTTTGGCAGTATTTGTTTATTTCTATTATTATATTTTAAAATTAGAAACGTATTTCGCGATCGCGAAATACGTTTCTAATTTAAATTTTAAAATCATTTGTTTCTGATGATCATATCTCTCTCTCTCTCTCTCTCTCTCTCTCTCTCTCTCTCTCTCAACTATCCTAAGATGACGGATAACACCAGCAAATTCTCTGGGAAAATTAAAGAACGGAATCCTAGTTCGGTATTTCTGCTCAACTTTTTCAGTCTATCTTGCCTAAATGGTATGTTGATTTTTTTATTTTAATTTTTAATTTTAAGTTTAATTTTTGACTGTGTAATTTTTGTCTTTAATTTGTCTGAATTTTTTAACAGGGGTAGTACTCTGCTATTGTAAATAAGTTTTGCGTTTAAATCTCGTTTCGACTTATACTAAGATAAAACTTAATTTTTTTTCTTTATTATTAGAGTAGATAGTACCTACCATCACCTGGTTTTACACTCTACCCCCTTCTTTTGTACAGGAGTAGAGGTGATCGCCCTGTTTCCTGTTTAGAAAGGGGTTTCCGGTACATTTTCCTTCGACTTCGGTTGTGGTTTCCAATCTTCACACTTTCTTTTTTGTTTATTTTTTTTTTCAATTGGAGTAGATAGACTGAAGTATCGCCCGGTTCACACTCCACCCACGTCTATTGAACAGGTGTAGAGGCTCATCCCTTGTTCCCTGTTTAGGATGTGGTTTATGGCTTTCTCTTTTCCAATCTTTTCACTTTTCTTTTTTTTTTCAATTGGAGTAGATAGACTGAAGTATCGCCCGGTTCACACTCCACCCACGTCTATTGAACAGGTATAGAGGCTCATCTCTTGTTCCCTGTTTAGGATGTGGTTTACGGCTTTCTCTTTTCCAATCTTTTCACTTTCTTTTTTCTTTTTTTTTCAATTGGAGTAGATAGACTGAAGTATCGCCCGGTTCACATTCCACCCACGTCTATTGAACAGGTGTAGAGGCTCATCCCTTGTTCCCTGCTTAGGATGTGGTTTCCGGCTTTCTCTCTTCCAATCTATTCACTCTTACCGCCTTGCTTGGGGTGATGTGATTAAAATATTATATATATATATATATATATATATTAAAAAAGGAGTAATTCAAAGATGTTGAATGGCCATTTCGATATGAAGATCCCCACGGGGGATAACACATCACCTCAGCAACAGAAAAATCCTTTCAGAAACTGGAGAAAAATTAGTCTACTTTTACTTTTTAAATAGATTTGCAAAGAAATTAAAAAAGAAAGTAAAAAGGAAAAATAAAGGAAAAGAAAAAGAAAAAGATAAAAAAATCAAATAAACAAGAAAAGAAAAAGTTGACATCGTCTGGGTTCGCAAAAAAAAAGAAAGAGAATTGTAACTAAAAATTAACAGACAGCCGTGTTAAATCGACGTAAGGTTAAGCAACACGGAAAAAAGGTGGGAGATAAGAGAGATAAAGGAAGGAAGGGAGGGAAAAAGAAAAGAAAAGAAAGAAAAAAATTTGTTTAAATATGACAGACGCTGGACAAATTCAAAAACCTAACTTCCCAAAAACGTTGAACTATTAGAAAAAGGCCTTTACTTAAAAAAGCATAATTATTTAGAAAAGGGAATAAAAAGATATAGGATTTAAAATAAAATTATTTTTTTAAAAATTAGGTCATTGGAATTAAACTAAATAAAGACAACACTAGGTAAACAAAAAAATTCATTTACAATTATACATACATATAGAAGTACACACATACATACATACATATACACACACAATTCTACGATTAGGAATACATATATATACATACACATACACACACATACATTCAATTTCATACACACTTATATACACATAGATGCGCATACACACACATATATATATATGTGTGTACACACCTAAATACAAAAAATTCATATACACACAATATATATGTGTACACATACATGCACACATATACATACACACACACACACACACACACACATATATATACATATTACATATGCACTCACACACATACATATAAAAAAATATAAAAAATTAATGAATATTATGAAAAGGAGCATTTAAATAGCTAAAAAAAATTTTCCCAAAAATACATATATGCACACATACATAAATACATATATACATATATATACACATATATACAAATATGCACATCCACACACAAACAGACACACATACATAAAAATTATAAAAAGAAAAATTAAAAATTAAAAATTTAAAAATTTAAAAATTTAAAATTTAAAAAAATTTAAATTTAAAAAAATTAAAAAAAAATTATAGAAAAATTTTAAATTTAAATTTAAAATTAAAAATTAAATTTTAAAATCCGCCCTATGACGGATTCAAAAGTAAGTCCTGATGAGGATACTTCAAAATCAGAATCTTCTCCAATAAACATAGACGACACCTATCACGAAAATTTTTAGGAGTACAAGCTGAGCCTATTAATTTCCAGCTGATTATAGGGTCCTGCCCTTCCTCCTTCATTTCCCAGAACCTACGTGATAGTGCCGTCTGGCATCTTTGTTTAGGGTTCGAAAACGAGTACTTGTGATTATAAAGCCTCTGTTTGAAAGGGCCCGCGGACATGCCAATATAAGTCCGGTAATTGTCTTTTTTGTTAGATGGAGAAATACGGGCTTCATAAATTACATGGGTGGATTTACATTTGCCTTGCACCGGGCAGGCATCCACAGAATTACAATTACATTTATCGACAATCCCGGATTTAACGTCGGTATTATTTAGGTTCATTAAAATTTGTCTATTATGGGAATTAATTATATCATCTATATTTGAGGTGCAAGAATAACTGATTTTTAGGGTGAACCTATTAAAAATTTTATTTAAGGGATTGTTATTATTATTAAAATGTTTATCGATTAATCTGAGAAAATACTTACCAATATTTATATTAGTTAGCTTACAATAAGGAGGGTTAAACCAAATTATCTTCCTTTTTCTACATTTTCGGGTGTTTTTAGTTTTTGATGATTCTGGGTTTATAGCATATCGCTTATCATACGTTAACTTATTAATAAAACCGCTTTTCTGAAGGGCCTTATCGTAAATTTCTTTACTTGCGTTGAAAATTTTTATATTGGATGATAATTGGTTAACCCTATTATTTACTATCTTGGGTATTTGTCTTATAATATTCTTGGGGTGGTTGGATAAACTATTTATATAGGTGGGAGAACTATTTTCTTTGAAAAAGGGTTGGTAGGAACCATCATTTAAGTTAAGGGTGATATCTAGATAGTTTACAATTTTGAGATTGGAAGTAACCTCAACCTTAAAACCTAGAAAATTTAGGGCTCTGATAATTTTCTTATGTATTCTATTAGTGTAAAGCCCATTGGAATTGGGAATACATATCAGTCCATCATCCCGATATAGGCCTATTAGTTTAGGGTCTAAAAATCTACTTAAAATATCTAAAATATAAATGCTTATTAGATCTGCTACCTGGGCAGAATCATAGGCTCCCATAGGGACATCAAAACTATCTTCAGGCCCTTTTGTCCAAGTAGAATTATCAAAGGTGAGAATAGATTTTCTAGCTCCCAGTATACAACAACATTCCTGTCTACATTCACAATATAAAATAATAATCATCGATAACACAACTACCCTACACTAAGAAAACGACAAAAGCAAACTGCAGGTTCTCGAGGCAATAGTAATTAAAAACTTAAGCCGCCAATTAATATAATCAACTATAAATACTGTAGTAATGTTCTAAAATATTTGTAAAAAGAGCAGTTCTTTTCATGCTTTAACACGTGCATGACCATGACATTACAACATATAAAAAAATTCCATTTTGGATAATTTTCACGTTCTAATGAACGCTAAGCAATTTGTCAACTGTTATATTTGAAGCAGGAAAAAAATTTACAGTAACTCTTAGCAACACAGTTTTGCGATTTTTTTTTGTTACAACTCACACCCCTGAAGATAATCTCGGAAAGAGATTGAAAGTACTTGGAAATATCGAGAAATGAATCATATAATCATCTGTCATTTTTTACATCTTTCAATTATCCGTGATAATGAACGTTTATTCGTGAGTATTAAAGGAGTATGAACAGATTTTATTAAAAATAACCAGACAATGTTTGCATTTTACTTAATCTGACCTGTCTGAAAAAAAAATTGCTGCCTAAACCCTAAACACACACACACACACACACATATATATGTGTGTGTGTGTGTGTGTGTGTGTGTGTGTGTGTGTGTGTGTGTGTGTGTGTGTGTGTGTGTATATATCAACTAGTTATTCGTCAGAATTAAATAAGACCAGTATACAGTTGTATTAAAAAGTGCTCAATACATATTTATATATGTATTGAGCACTGTGGAGCTTTTAAATATTTTTATTTAGAAGTTAGTTGATTACGCAACCTTGGTTTCAAGCTTTAGGTATCTTCAGGCGTTTTATATTAACTGATTCTCCAATGATTTTTTTTACTTATAATTATTTTCAGGACGCACGACTGGAAGTTTAAAATAACTGAAATTTCAAAATAAGGGAATAGATTTGCAAGAATTGTAAACACTTGCATCCGGGTTTGAATGATTCTAAAATATATTTTCTAGTGTGTTTACATTACTTAGGATCTTTCATTTAGTTACCTTTCTTGTTCTGGAAAGAATATTATGGTTAACTTTTATCAAACAGCTGAATATAAAATCAACCAGTTACGTGACAAATTTTATTTGCATTAATCACACACACACACACACACACACACACACACACACACATATATATATGGTGCATCAAAAATAATTTTACAAATATGGGGGGGTGTTTCTCACACCAAAATAAGAACAAAAGTCCATATAAAATTCTTCGTTTTTGAATTCTTAAGATTAAAAATTGTTTATGGTAGATGATTCTGTCTTTCTATGTAGACTAGGTTACATTTGTTATTCGTGTACATTTGTGGCTAGTTTGTCTTCAACGTTTAATGTGTGTAGTAATGATTTAACTGAGAAGTGTTCCATTTAACAATGGCAGGGTATTCATATCGTGAGTAGGCAGAAATGATTTCGTTCGTATTATTAATGTCATACAGGCTTAGCTTTGGACCTTGTTAATCCTTAAATGCTAGCGGAAGTACAAAAACGCGGTTGAAGTTCAAAGGCTGTATAAAAGAGCGTTTCATTCAGATCCAGCCATGTGGCTTACAATCTCATGAATTAGAGATAAGTTTGAAGCTGGACACGATGTGCACAAAGACCCCAGTTATCAACCACGCCCTCTCAAGCAAGAAAGGGTGATGGAAAGTTTTCACAAAAGTCCAGGAAACCTAACAAAGTGTTGATTGCTTCCTGTGATTACATTGCCAGCAATATCTGGATCATAACGGATATCAATTTGAAAATGAAAAAAATTTAAGAGTATGCATTTATAATAAATACTGTCTTTATATGCTTTATTTCTATAGCTGTATCTACTGCTAGGATAGTTGGGTCTCTGTGTCGGGTCATAAATATAAGTATTTTGATACACCGAGTATATATATATATATATATATATATATATATATATATATATATATATAGTACTGTGCAAAAGTATTAGGACAATAACTATTTTATCTTTTATGAGGCATATTGACAGAAATAAACAATTTGACTAAAGTAATTTTATTTCATTTACTCAACAAATGCTTTAACAATACTTGTTAGAAAATAAATTTAATATTTAGTATAATAGACTTTTGCTTTGATCACAGCCTTTATTCTGTCAGGCATTGGCATTACAAGCTTCTTAAATATATCTAATGGTATTTCCTGTCAAGCAGCTTGTATTTGTTCCCAAAGTGTGTCTTATGAAGTAACATTAGATTTATCAATTTTTTTATCCAGAATATCCCATAAATGTCCAATATGATTGAAATCAAAGGTTTGTGGGGGCCAATTCAAATTCTGAAGCCTTATTTCCTCTTCCTTTTTAGTTAAATAATTCTTACAAAGGTTTGGCTTTTCACCCTGTATTTGAATTTTAGTGAGGTTTTCAGGAAAAAATATATATCCTGGGTAAAAAGCAATCGGATGTCTAACCGTACTGATGAGCTGTGATACAGCGAAACAGATCTGTCTGCGGATGACTATTTACGCTCTCACGCCCTGATTGAGAACTCTGGACGAATGGTAGACTTTGAAAAACAGTAGCTACTCTAGCATCTACGCATCGTTCATTCAACAATGAATTAGAACACTCTTAGCTATTGGGCGTGTATAATGATTATATACACGCTAAAAAGTCTGCCTCCTTCTACCGAGCGTCCATAACCCAGAGGTAGAATCGCCGATTGACGCCAATTCGGTCGGGTTTCAATCCTTGGTAAAAAGCAATCAAATGTCTAACCGTACTGATGAGCTGTGATACAGCGAAACAGATCTGTATGCGGATGACTATAGGGTGTCCCAAATAATGTATACATACTTTTAGAGTGTATAGCTGAAGTCAACTAGCCTTCTTTCCAGAATTAACCGTTCGTATTACTAATGTCATCCAGACTTGGCTTGGCTTTGAACCAATTTCTTCCTGAAATGCTAATGGAAGTACAAAATTGCAGTCGAAATTCAATGGTGGTATTAAACAGAGTTTCACTTAGACGCATCCATGTGGCATACAATGGAAGAGAAGTTTGGAACTGATGCTACTGATCACGTTTCACACAAGAACCGTACCAGAAGACCACAGCTATCAACAAAACCCATGAAGCAAGAAAGGGCGATGGAAAGTTTTCACAGAAACCGATCGAAATGTTGCTTTTTTGCCTGTGATTCCATTCCGTTGCACTGCCAGCAACCGTCTGGATCATAACAATTTGAAAACATGTATTGACAAAATGTTAAGAGAATGCGTTTGTAATAAATACTGTTTTCATATGAATCATTTAAATTAGATACAGTTGGTTCGCGTTGCTTGAATTATTTCCTTTGGAAAGATCAAAATGTGTATATCTATTTTTTAAATACCTTGTATATCAATCAATACGTGATACACGCTGGGCCGATCATGTCTCTTTCGAGACATGACTGACTGGGAAGAAAATTTTCCTGTGGTAGCTTGCCATTACTTTCTGCGGTAGACTAGTTGACAACCAAGGCTACAGAACCCAATCTGTCCTGATATTTAACCCGTAACTGGAGGAAGAAGCAGATTCATACCTTTCCCAATGCAACGTAAGTGAATACAACGAATTCGATTGGAATTCGAACTTGGCTCCCCGATTTCTCGTTTCTAGCTGATATCGCCTGCACCACAACGCACAGCCTTCACCACAAGGCATATCTTAAATGTATATATGAAACTTTTAAAAGATTAAGTAAAGCGAGCCTTGAAGGTAAAACCTCCTCTCTGACCAAAAATTGGATGGTGTCCAGTTGCATATATTACATCAGAGTCACTCCACCGTCAAGTTGGATATCTTAACAAAGACTTAGAGGTTAGCACTTCTAGTGAAAGGATACATCCGCCTTTTGACAGGGTTTATTTTTTAATTCCTGTTGGGTGTTTTATCACTCTCCACACCAGAAAAGCCTGGTGGGGGAACCAGTTTACTCGTAAATAACAGGATCATGAAACAGGTAGTGCTCGGTTACATATTTTTTTTTTTTAATCATTTCACCCCAAGCAAGGCATTCCGCTGCCACTATTGCGCATGGGGCTACATAGTGGAAGGTAAAGAGGAGGAGTGGTTAGATATAGGAAATGTCAGGAGGAAGGTGATAGATGGGTAAGGATATCGAGGATGAGGGTTGGGCAGATGGGAAGAGTGTTTGAAAGAATGGGTGCGAGTTAGTGTGTTAGGAGGTGTCTATTGACCTTACATTTAAACTCCTGGAGATTGTAGCCGTCGGAGAAGCAATCATGTGGAAGGGAATTCCACAGTCGGGAAGTGCGAGAAAAGAAACTGTTGGAGTAGAAGTTGCGGTTGCATTTTATCGGTTTCACTGTAAAAGGGTGGGATCTAGTTGCTAATCTTGTATCTTGTGAAAATTCGTATCTAGGGGGCACCAGTGATCTAAGTTCATCGGAGCAGAAGCCGTGAAAGTATTTATAGAAGAGACACAGGGAAGCCACGTCGCGCCTGTGGGAGAGAGACTGCAGGCGGTCTGCCAAGTCGGTATCTATCACATTACAGACCCTCCTCTGTACCTCATCGAGAAGCCCGAGGAGAATAGCAGGGGCACCCAACCAGATATGGCAGCAGTATTCAATGCACGGGCGGATGGTAGATTAATATATGTGCAGGATAGATTTAGACGGAAAAAACTTCCGGGCCCTGCACTGAGAACCGACTTTCATAGCAGCGGATTTTGCAATGGATTCGATATAATCATTCCATTTGAGGTCCGCTGAAAGTGTGAGACCAAGGAGGCGTAGTGTTTTACTCTCTGGTAGGCAAGCCTGGTCCATGCTAATGGGAGGTAGGTGCGATTGTCTATGATGGTTAATTGAGAGTAGCTTCGTTTTAGAAGCATTAAAATTTACTAGCCATTTCTTACCCCAGTCCACTACGGATTGAAGGTCTATTTCAATCTCGGCTGCGAGGTTAGCTTTGTCGCCTACACCAGATTTTTGGTCGAGGCGAGAGTTAAACTGTGGTGTCATCGGCGTACATACCTACTTGGGATCTTATGGAATCAGGGGGATCATTAATGTATATCAGAAAGGTACCAACAACAATCATTACGCTTAGATTTCCCAACTGCTATCCATTGCACCGGCACGCACACACACACACACACACACACACACACACACACACACACACACTATATATATATATATATATATATGGTCTCAAGATTGTGTTCAAGCATGAAACAGATTGTGGATAGAGATTGAGAAAAAGAGGGATAGAGTAAGTAAGAAAGAAAAACAGGAAAAAAAGAAAGAGTAAGAAAAAGAAAGAGAACGAGAAAGAGAGAGAACGAGAAAGAGAGAGAACGACAAAGAGAGAGAACGAGAAAGAGAGAGAACGACAAAGAGATATCGTAAAAATGTACACTGAGTATCGGAGAGGCAGATAAAATAGCAAAATAAAAAAATGATAAGTGTTGCTAAATTAATTTCGATTCATTGATAGGTAAATGACGAAGTTGAAATTTACATAACTTAGACATGAACAGATTGAAAAAAAAGGTGTCGGTCGGTCGGATAAGCGCAAATGAAAATATTTGTTTTAAAATCAAAATGAATAAAGAAAATTACCTTAAAAACTAAAAGCCCCAACAATATTCGAGCCACGAAATCTTCATTCATGTTCATCCACGGTTGTTTTTCGTTTCATGTATTTGTCCTCTGCTGTCTCGTAAGTAAATCTTATCACTGTGCTGCTCTGTATAAAAATGTTGCTTTTATCATATTGGGCGCTGACTCAAAAAACGAAAGAAGGCCTTGATAATGTAGGCTTTTTCTAGAATAACGACAGGTAACGATTCACATTACCTCCCACTGTTGTGACTGACTTCTTTCATCCTTACACAATTAACAGGTAACTTTAATATTATTTTCTTTTCTTTCGGCACACCCTCTTTTTTTAAACCTTCAATGGGTTTAGTAAAGAAAAGAAGATTCATATCTTGAAAAATAAAAAAAAGATCAAACATTAAGAAATATTTTCCTTTAAAATTTCCATGTTGAAATTTGTAAGGAGAAGCGCGTTTTTTTTTTAATTTTTAATTTTTTTTTACGTCATATTAAAATAGAGATAAATCAGAAAGGGATTTCGAAATTTATATATATATATATATATTTAAAATTCTGAAAAATTCTCGACCTGAATCACTTTTCAAAAAATTTATTCAGGAGACATCAGAATACTGATTTTGGGAAATTTGCGTACCGTGAACTTTTAAAAACTCCCTCGTATTTTCAAGTTTTATATTTTCAAGCAAATATTTGTTATAGACAATTTTTAAAAATCCGCATTTGTTACGCCCTTCTTTCAAACAAATAAAATAATATTAAATATAAAATAGTTTATGACACCAAACAGATAAGAAAATAATAACAAAAATATAAAATCAATAAATTATTAAACTGAGGAAGATCATTTCACTGATTCTTAATTAATTTTTTATATTTAATCTTGAAGTCTGGGATGAAATTGGAAAACTATTGTTGTTAGCCCGTGAAATTGTATGTTTTTTTCTTTATTTTATGCATCGTGTCCTTTCAGGACGTAGGCGATCATAACCCTCCACATCTTCCTGTCTCTTGTAGCTCTTAATATCTTTGGTTTTGTCATTTCACCCTAAAACGCCCTCTGCCATCCATTTGCCCATCACGTAAGTCACGCGCTGTTTTCCCCTGTCTCTCTTTCCATCTATCTGACCTGTGAGTATCAAATTCTCCAAACCCATGTTCCTCATTACATGTTCCAGAAACCTCAGCTGTCTCTTCCTGATGTTAAATATAAGTTTTCTTTTCGTTTCCATTCTCCAAAAGCTTGTCGTTGCTCGCATGTTCGATCCATTGTATCCTCAGCATCCTACTGTAGAACCACATTTTTGTTTACTCGACTTTCTCCTTTATTTTTGAGGAGATTGTCCAGCATTCGATGCCATAGAGGAGGACAGGTATCACCTAACAATTTCCTACTCTCTTCTTTGTTTCAAACAACATTTCCCCCGTCACTCAATACTCTACTCAGCTTTTGGAATGCGTTCCTGGGCCATGTAAATAAGCCTTCGGATCTCAGTGTTGCAATTTCTGTCCTCTGTTAAAACACTTCCAAAATATTTAATTTCTGTACCTGCTTGATTTTAGTATCCCTGATTTTAATTGGCAATTTGGGGCCCTCTTTTTTCTGATGACTATGCATTCAGTTTGTATTCACTCAGTTAAGTGCCATACGTGATACAAGATTGAGCGAGCGTGTCTACAAGGAGACATGACTGACTGGGCAAAAGTTTTTACCGCAGTAAGTTGCCATCATTTTCTGTAGTAGACTGGTTGCCAACCAGCGCTATAGAGCCCAATCTGTCCTGCTATTTAACACATAGCTGGAGAGAGAAACGATGGCTTAATACGTTTCCCGAAGGTATTTCCGCGAAAATGAATGCAACGAATTCAACTGGAATTCAAACTCGGCTCTCCGATTTCTCGTACCGTGGCGATACCCATTGTGCCAATACGCACAACAACTCGGTATAAACGCAGGAGAAATAAAATGAAAGAAATACAAGTCAAACGTGAATAATAATTGAAAAGGTTTCATCTTAGAAATTCAGACAACTTAAGACTATTACTACATGGTTTAAAAGCATGAAAATAAGATGAAAGAAATACGATTGAAAAATAATAATTAACAATGCTTCACTTAACAAATTCATACAGCGTAAAATGACAACTACAAAGTCCAACATATTTTACATTCAAAAGCGATTTAGATTTGTGCTTAAAATATTTACTGAAGCCATCAAACAATACATTTTGTTAGTGTATACACGTTATGAACTGATGATATGCGACGGTTCGTTTGTTTTCCTAAAAAAAAGTGGAACAAACCTAATTATAAAAAGTTAAAAAGTAGGTTTTTTGTAATAAACAATAAACATTGTATAGATTATTAAAATCCTGAGAAACTTGAAACGACTTATAGTGTCACATAATCCACACGAAAATGATTTGTCTGTAATTGATATTATTTACAAATCATACATACATTTTAGAGACGCACATTATACACTGACACACATATGTATTTCCATTCCCTTTACACGATTCTGTAATTGTCTTAAGTTGTGGGAATGTTTTGCATGAAACGTTGGCAATCATTATTAATTTTTGATTACTATGTTTTTTCTCTTGCTTTTATATCAAATCGTTAGTCATAAGTTGTCATGATTTGTTAGCTAAAGCCTTGTCAGTTATTATTAATTTTTAACTAATACTATAGTGGGTCATCCGTTATAGTGAAGTGTATTTGTGTGTTGAAACAGATTAACTGAATTTGGTCTTGTAAGTAGATAGCCCACTATAAAAGGGGTATAAAACAAGAAAACATATATATATATATATATATATATATATATATATATATATATATATATATATATCAATTAAAGTTTTTTTTTACAAATAAAAGTAATGTCTTTTGGTTAGTATAAACGTCGTTAAAAATGTTCATAGCAGTAATTGCCGAAAAGAGTTTGTGCGTATGTATGTGTGTGCGTTCGTTTGTTAGGAGTGTCTTTGAAGTCTCCGATCGGTCCTTCGGGTACCGGTCAGTTATTAAGTAGCTCAGTGAACAGTGAAGAAGAAGATGAGAGAGAAAGGAGAGGCAACATAATACGATCGCTTGATGTTTGTCAAGGGACGTGTTAATTGTGCTCATATTTTCTCAAATGGCAATTGTTTCCTGTGTCGTCCTTTTATTTCGTCTTCGCGTCTCCGAACAAGTCATTTGAGAATTCACACCCGTTTTGTGCTGCCTTTGTTCTCCCCGGCCCTCAGCTTCTGGCGATGTGCCCGCGGTGGCTCCCTCGCCGGCGGTGTGGGTAAGGGCACCAGTGGGGAGGGGGACCCCAAATGTTGCCTGCAAATGCGGGAGAGGTGTGAAGACTTTGTTGGCGAGGACGAGTTGGTGGTGGTCCCGGAGGTTGTGGGTGTCGTTGCGCCGGGAGCGGTCTCCCTGCTTGCATCTAATGTCGTGGCTCGGGGGTTCGTCGGTGTCGGCGGGGGGAGCATGGAGGGGGCTTTGGGGGCCATGGATGTTGTGCCCTGCGTCCTGGCGGGGGGCCCCGTGCTGTGTGGGATGTCCTGTTGGGCACGGAGACGGAGGCGGGGAGTTTGGCCGGTGGTACCTTGGGGGCCGGGGGTGTCCGGGTGCAGGCGGAGTGTCTGGGTGCTCGAGGAGCAGAGGTTGTCATTCATGGAGTGCCGGTCGGCGTTGCTTGTGACCATGTTGGGGCGTTTTTTGCTCGATTTGGGGCTGTTGGGGGGGTCACGGGGGTGGCTGGTGGGGCCGGTGTGGCCGCGGAGGACGTGAGCGTCGGCGTGGTGGTGGACGGGCCGAATTTTTTGGGGGTCCCCGATGTTTTGCTGTGCCGTGGCGGGGGGCTTTTTGTTGTCGTGGAGGGAAGGAAGCCGCACTGCTGGGCGTGTGGTCTGGCCGAACACACATTTAAAATGTGTCCAGGAAGGAAGCCAGAAGAGAAGGAGGTGACACCGGAAACACCGCCGGTGTCAAAAACAACAGTTCCTCCTGAAAAAAAAAATTCAGAAGCAAAAAGCAGTGAATGGACGGAGGTGGTTAGGAGGGGGAAGAAGGTTGCTTCCCCTCCTCCGCAACATGACAAGACCCCGTCTCCCGAGAAGAAGAAGCCTCGTGGGGAGGCAAAGCAGCAGAAACAGCAACAACAACAGCAGGAGCAAAAGCAACAACAACAAAGTCACCCGAGGGAGGAACAGCAGCAGCAGCAGCAACAACAAGTAATGGAGGAGGAAATGCCCCCCCCGTTCCTCATCGTTGAAGAGAGGACGGGAGGAGGATGAGGAGGTGTCCCAAAAAAAGGGGAAAAAGGAAGTATATGAACGAGGCAGAGCGGAGAGGGTAAAGGAAATTACCAGAACCCAATCCGCCCCTACATCACCCACCAGAACTATGTCTCTTGAGGGGAGGAGTAAGTCCACCTCCCCGATAAGAAAATAACTTCTCCTTCCCCCACACCTCCTACACCCTCTCCCCAATCAGAAACTTCATCTCCTATACTTAGCCAGCCCTCCCCGGATCCAGACAAATCCTCCCCGAAAAACGGAAAAAAGAAAAGGAACATTTATACCACAAAAGATGTCTGCCAAATTGACAGACAGGCCTTGGAGAGGGACCTTTCTACCCAGAAGAAGACCCTCCTAAGGCCTTTATTCAAATTAAAGACAATAGAGGGAAAGTCCATCGAGGACCCTGCCAATTTCCCAGGCGCCCCCGGAGTACTGACTTTAATCAGAAATACAGGAGGATGTAAAACAAAAGCCTGGGAATTTGTGCAGGGGGCCGTTGAGGCTTTCCCAAATATAAAAATGGCCCAAACGGGCACAAAATATTTACAAAGGCTTTCCCATTTTTGTGCTGGGAGGGTCCCCGTCATCCTCCACCCATCATTATATAGGGCTTTAAAGCTAACCTTCCCTACGGACGTCGGCAGCATTGTCCAAGACGGACGAATTACGTCCGATATTGGTACAGGCAACCTTGGACAATCCGTCGGGGTCCCTTCTGCCATTGATTTTCGCTCCGTATGTGACCAGAAGTAATTTTCTGCTTTCTCTTTACAGGTCTAAACGATGTCAATTAAGTTAGCCAGTTTGAATGCGAAGGGCCTTAGGGATCGGAGTAAGGCTGCCCGCCTGCTTCGGGACCTCTTGTCCTTCGGCGTGGATGTCGCCGCGATCCAAGAGACTCACTTTGTTTGCAAGGTCGATTCCTGTGTGCTGTCTAACGACTTTGTCGTCTATTCAGCATATGGGAACCGGCTGGCCAGAGGAGTGTCTTTGCTGGTCAAGCGTACCCTGGACGCGAAGGTGGATCTTGTTCATGTCGGTGCCGAGGGCCGGCTGATCGTGGCCGATATTGCAGTGAAAAGCAATGCGTTTCGTCTGGTTGCGGTTTATGCGCCCAACGACCAGGAGGAGCGCGTCTCGTTTTTTCGGCGGTTGGAGCCCTTCCTGGTGGATTCCAAGCGACTCGTCTTAGTGGGGGACTGGAATGCCATCCTGGACCCCAAGTTGGATAGAGGGTGGGGAGCTAGAGGGAAGGCACGTGATCGTAGCTTGGTCGATCTGATCGAGGACTTCGGTCTAGTCGATAGATACCGGGCCGATCACAAGGGCGGGAGAATGTGGACGTGGGCTAATAGTTGGCCTTCTACCAAGGTGGTTAGCTACCTTGATAGAATGTTAGTTCGTGAAGCCGAACTAGATTTCTTAGATTGCCCCACGTTCCACTGGCTAGGTTACTCGGACCACAAACTCGTTTGTGCCCGGGTAAATTTAGAAAATAGGGTTAGAATGGCTGGTTACTGGAAGTTCAACGTGTCCTTACTGGACAGGCGGGACTTCCGGCGCCAGCTAATTAACTTAGTGCAGCGGGCGTTAACTGGGGGAGTCATCGGGAATAACTGGTGGGAGAACCTTAAGGATAGTACTAGGTCTTTCACCACTCAGTTCAGCAAACGGCTCAAACTAGATAAGGCTGACAAGGTGAAGACACTTAGAGCTAATTACTCCCGGGCGGTGGCTGGTGGGGATCCCCTAGAGATAGCCATAGCTAAGGAGGCCGTGGAACGGTCGAATAGCGATCGTTACATGGGCCAGGTAGTTAGACATAAGTTAAGCAAGATGTCTTCCGAAGCTGTGAACATGGGCGCAGAACTGCGCAAGGAAGAATTTCGCCGCGGAGGCGACCGGTACATTCGAGTGGTTCGCAACCCGTAGGGACACACTCTGCGGTCGACTGACGACATGTGCGAGGCGTTTCGGCGGCATTTCGAGATCCTGTTTACCAAGGAGCCTGGTCTCCGTGATGAGGAGTTTCGCAGCTATTTGGCTGACTTCCCCCGGCTTTTGCCGGCAGATGCAGCTAGCTGCGAGGGAGAGATTACGGAGGGCGAAGTCTACGCGGCGCTGAAGAAGGTCGGCAGTGGCAAATCGTCGGGTCTCGATGGTTTGCTCTATGAATTGTACTTGAGGCTGTCGCACATCTTTGTCCCGATTTTGACTGTCGTGTTCAACAACTGGTTCCGGCAGGGGTGTGATCACGCTGTTGAGAAAAGGCAAGGATGTGGGGAGGGAGCTAGAGGGTTACCGGCCCATAACTCTGCTAAACACAGAGTTAAAGATTTTGGCCAAGATCTTGCAAAATCGTTTGCAATTAGTTGCCGAGTCTCTGTTGGGACCTGAGCAGAGTTGTGCTGTGAAGGGCCGAACAATTCAGAGCAACCTGCATCTGATACGCACGATCATAGAGGGGATAAAAGACGACGACGAAGCCGCGCTGATCCATTTAGATCAGTCAAAGGCATTTGATAGGGTAGACCATCGTTACCTGGCGGCTGTCCTGCAGGCAGCTGGATTCGAAACCAACTTCCGCCGCTGGATTAGCCTCCTGTATCAATCCCCGACGGCTGTGGTACAGGTGAACGGAAAGTTGTCGGGCGTTCTGGCGCTGTCTAGGTCGGTCCGACAGGGTTGTCCACTGTCGCCCCTACTTTATGCTTTGGCGTTGGAGCCTCTCCTTCGCCGGCTAAGGGACAGGGCGTGCAGTCCGGCCCTACGTGGAATCACTGTCCCTGGTGGTGCTCGAGCCAGGGTTTCCGCGTACGCCGATGACGTCACTACTTTCGTGTCCTCCCGCAGGGACATCGAGGTGGTACAGAAGGCGCTTGAACGGTACGAACAGGTGACAGGGGCCAAGATTAACTGCAACAAGCCGTCCGGCTTGCGGTTAGGCGCCTGGAAGGGTCTGACCCTCCCGGGGCCCTTCGACTGGACGGACGGCCCGGTCTGCATTCTTGGAGTGTGGTTCGGGCCCGACCTACAGTTGGAGAAAAATTGGTCTGAAGTACAGGCAAAGGTAGGCGCGTCGGCCAAGATTTGGCGCCGAAGGAATTTGTCCTTAAAGGGAATGGCTGAGGCGTGTGCTACATACGTCTTTCCCATTATCCTTTACCAGTTGTCAGTACTTCCACTTTGTAAACGGCATAGGAAGGCGATCGAGCGTTTGCTATTCTCCATTCTATGGAGAGGACGCAAACACTATGTCGACAAACGTGTCTGTTACCAACGTCCGTGTCATGGGGGTCTGGGAATGCCATACCTGATGGGCCATAAGGTTGCGTCAAGGTTGGTTTTTCTCAGGCGAGCGATTTCCGAAGACTCATTGCTTAGGGGGATAGTGAGGGACATGTTCCCTAGACTTACTATCACTCCCCCCATCTTGAGGCGGTGCCGTAAGCCTCGAGAGCGATCGAGTTTTCTCCTCGAATGTCTGGCGGCCCTGCGGGCCATTCCACGGTCCAGTGACCTTTCACGGCCTAGGAGAGTCTTCTATCGTGGGTTAGTGGAGGGCGTCGCCAAGGATTCATTACGTGATGTGCTGCGCTTGTCGGAGGACGAGTTTCGCTCGTTCTGGTCTTGGGCGCCAGGGAGTGATTATCTCAACAACTCTGAGTTTTCGCTTACCTGGCGATTAGCTCGGAATCGCTTGCCTCTCAATGACAAGGCCTTCATATGGGGCCTGGCGGATTTGCCAGATTGTGAACGCTGCAACCTTGGATTGGAAGAAACGGCTTCGCACGCCTTCTACCATTGTTCGCGGGTTCGCCCTCTATGGGACCGGGTCGGCGAGTTGACTGCTCGTATCGCGCCGCGAGAGCTTGTGCTCATTGATCGTGCATTCGCCTGTGATAATGTGTCGCCCCCGTTTTCTGGGATGAAGCGTATGGTGTTTCTGTCACTGCTAGCCACGGCTCGAATGGTGATTTGGACGACGCGAATGGAGGAAGTCTTGCGAGGTCAGCGTCTTTCACATCAGGATCTGATCTGTTGTTTTGAGCATCAGCTCAAAATAAAGATTAGAACTGATTGGAAACGTTTGACTTCGACAGACTTCAGCAAAAGGTGGGTAAATGTGGCGAGCCTGGTTCGCTTGAACGGGGCTAATCTTGATCTCTTTTAGATCTGCTGGTTACATCGGGGTGGGTTCCTCTGGAACCCTCCCCTGGTTAAGCTAGTTCTCTTTTGCGTACCTAGTTAAAGTGAATGAATGTGTTCCTAGCCTGTACCCGGCTTTCTCTTTTGTTATGATCCATGTCGAGATTCCCAACCTCCCCAGTTTTTTCTCCTTTTTATCTCGGCTGGTTCAGCCTTTTATTGTCCCATTCCGCTAATTTTTTACCCCCCTCTCCCCTCCATTAGCGAGTGTGCTTCTTGATTTCGCCGTTTGGCGGAATACAGCGGCCACTCTTTTTTTCTGGGATGGACGGTTCTTACTAACATTGATTATTATTTTAGTTCAAAAATTTGTTGTATTTTTAGTTTATTTTTGGGTTCATCCCCGCTCCCATCATTTCATTTTTCATTAAATATTTTACATTATATTGTACAAATCATTGTACATATTATATTGTACATAAATACATTTTTATTGTCATGGGTTAATTCCCCCACTTTTTAGGTGTCCCTTGTAAGTTTCTGGCATTGTGGTGTACGAAGGATTGGGAGTAGATGGATGGGTTCTTTTGGTGACTGTGCAAATTGTAACGAGTGAATGGGTCGTGATAGTGTTTAGCTAGGTATAGGATAGTTAAGCGAGAACCAACCTCTCCCCCTCCCCTTTTAAGCCTTGTGCCATAATTTTGTAAATTTTACAAAATAAATAGTGAGAGTGTGCCGAGCAGCCGATCGACGAGTCAGTCGTAGACTTCCGGTGACGACCCGGAAGTACCCATTGCTCATACTACGTCTTACGACGGTTGAGACGATTAACCCTTATTCTTGTATTGGACACTAATAACCTTTGTAAATACTATTTTCACGGAATACAACAATTAACCTATTCCTGTTGTTGAGTTATTTATTCTTACTCACGACATAACATTTCTATTGGTTTTCCACTAAGTAGTAATAGTCTTAACTTGTCTGAATTTCTTAGATGAAGCCTTGTCAAGTATTATTCATTTTTGACTAGTATTTCTTTCATCTTATTTCTCTTGCTTTTCCACCAAGTAGTAATAGTCTTAAGTTGTCCGAATTTCTTAGATGAAGCCTTGTCAATTATTATTCATTTTTGACTAGTATTTCTTTCATCTTATTTCTCTTGCTTTTCCACCAAGTAGTAATAGTCTTAAGTTGTCTGAATTTCTTAGATGAAACCTTGTCAATTATTATTCATTTTGACTAGTATTTCTTTCATCTTATTTCTCTTGCTTTTCCACCAAGTAGTAATAGTCTTAAGTTGTCCGAATTTCTTAGATGAAGCCTTGTCAAGTATTATTCATTTTTGACTAGTATTTCTTTCATCTTATTTCTCTTGCTTTTCCACCAAGTAGTAATAGTCTTAAGTTGTCTGAATTTCTTAGATGAAGCCTTGTCAATTATTATTCATTTTTGACTAGTATTTCTTTCATCTTATTTCTCTTGCTTTTCCACCAAGTAGTAATAGTCTTAAGTTGTCCGAATTTCTTAGATGAAGCCTTGTCAATTATTATTCATTTTTGACTAGTATTTCTTTCATCTTATTTCTCTTGCTTTTCCACCAAGTAGTAATAGTCTTAAGTTGTCTGAATTTCTTAGATGAAGCCTTGTCAATTATTATTCATTTTTGACTAGTATTTCTTTCATCTTATTTCTCTTGCTTTTCCACCAAGTAGTAATAGTCTTAAGTTGTCTGAATTTCTTAGATGAAGCCTTGTCAATTATTATTCATTTTTGACTAGTATTTCTTTCATCTTATTTCTCTTGCTTTTCCAACAAGTAGTAATAGTCTTAAGTTGTCTGAATTTCTTAGATGAAGCCTTGTCAATTATTATTCTTTTTTTATTAGTATTTCTTTCATCTTATTTCACTTGCTTTTCAAATTGTTTGAATTTCTTAGATGAAACTTTTTCAATTATTATTCATTTCAACATAACCACTAAAAAAACCCGAGCAACGCCGGGCTATACAGCTAGAAAGGTGATAAAAAGCAAAATGAATGAAACGAGAATTTAGAGTATATTTTAAAAACGCTGAACTTATTTTAATATGTTAATTTGATAACACTATAAAATGAACGTACGACGTCAATGATCAGTACGAAGATCTTATATAGGAAAAAGAAAAACAACTAAATATTACGCACTTACGAATAAAAACAATCTACAGATAACTCTTTAAAATGTCAGAAATCGACTTGACACTGTAATTATATCATATTTGCTTCCTACCATATCACGTGGAAACACAATTTATTGTCTAATCATCGAAGTTAATCAACGAAGAATGTTGTCGGTGCTTAAAAGGGTGACCGTTTGGAAAAACAGGATAATGTCTCTAAATGAGAAATCGGAATGATTTATGAGAATGCCGTAACCATCAATTTTCAACAATCTAACACCTCATTGCCAACTGATTTACTTTGTTGGATGCCTATCCTCTGCCAATAATAGACAAGATGATAGAAAAAAATAGTCAAAAACAGTCTATTTAGTACCCTGGACCTCAAAAAAGCTTGTCATATGTTAGTTATTAGACCCAGTGATAAATCATATAAGGCCTTCGAGGCGATCAACAAACTATATCTATTTCACAGAATGTCATTTGGCATAACTAACGGCGTAGCTAGCTTTCAACTGGTAATAGACAAGATAATATCGAAAGAGAATCTACAATGCATCCATGCTTACTTCGATAAAGTAACCATTTGCGAAAAAAGTCGAGCAGAATATGACGGAAAAACTTCAGATTATACATGGCGTCTGTTAAAAGATGCAAGCTGACGCTTAACCAAAGCAAAAGTTATTTTAGGGGTAAAAATTTAAAAATGCATTGATACATAGTAAAAATAACATAGTAAAAATAACATAAAACCAGATCCAGAATGCCTGAATCCGTTCCTCGACCTAATGGTTCCAAAAGATTTACCCGCTCTATGCCGTGCCTTAGAAATGTTCCCATACTATGCGTATTAGAAACTGTCGTTTTCAGAAAAAATCCACCCTCTAACAACTGTATCAACCTTCCCGTTATCTCCCATTGCAGAGAAATCATTTAAGAGTCATAGCGAAAGCAATTCAAACACTACCTCTGATAGTAGAGATAGGAACTCATAATGTGGCATAACCGCCTCTTTAGGACAGTCGGGTGAAGCCCATAGACTTTTTCTCCAGAACCCTGCCTAAATTCGAACATAGTTATTCTGCAATAGAGAAAGAAACCTATGCCATTGTCGAATCTCTGAGAAAATGAAAGCATTATTGATTGAGTGATACTTTAAATTAATTGCAGATTAAACAAAAAACAGTCACATTAATGTTTAACGCGAAAACAACCACCAGAATAAAAAAAATTGAGACGATAGCCAACTAGAGGATGGAACTCTCGTGTTACTCGTTCGATATAACATACTACCCCGGTAAAGATAACGTAACTGTAGACACTGCTCTCGTGTATATAGCTCGGTTGATAGTGTAGCAGCCACAGATCTATTTCCTTTCGCGAACGCGACGGGAGATTCGGTCACTCACTGACCAATCAACGGGCGGAGCGCATTGATTCCTCTCTAGAACTATTTTTCCTAGTCCTTTTTGGTAGAACGGAGGAAAGGCAGAGAGCGATGAGCCAGCGGGAGTAACGGACGTCTCTCTCACATCGCTGCCACTGATTCCCCTTGGGATACTTTCGCTGAAGACGCTGCTGCTAGCTTCACCATGGACACTTACATACTATCAATCTTGTACGTTTACTATATAATAAACCATTCTTTGTTGTTGTTCTAAAAGGAAATTTCGTCATTCATTTGTGTGTCTAAAAAATATAGTGTTGGGGAAATTAAGCATCTCCCTTAACCCTATAAATTGGTGACCACGAATGGCACCTTAGGATTGCGAAACAAATTTAAAAAAAAAATAACAACACGAAACTCGGCCTCCATTTTCGGACAACAGAACAAGCAAAGTTAAAAGGAGAGAGAGAAAAAGCTTCCTGACTTAAAGAACCTAAAAAAAAAAAAAAAAAAAAAAAAATTTGTGGCAAGTAAAACAATCTCTCTAAACAGAGATATCATCTTTCGTTTTGCTAGACATACCGACGCCCATTCCCAAGTGGTCAAATAGGAAGATAAAAGATTCTCCCTTTACTCAAATAACATTTTTTTTAACACGTGCCTTTACAACAAAAACCCCAAAAACTTTCCGACGAGGAAGTATCTTCTTTTCAGCCCGTACACAAGAAAAACACCAACTCAAGCAAGCATAACGAACATTACATTTTGTTCAAAGAAAGTTTAAAAAAAAAAAAAAAATTATTACCCTCGGCTTGGACTACAAGGCAGAAAAAAAAAAAAGAAGAAACTTACTACTCTGCTCTTTTCAACTGACCACGTGGCACAAAAAAAATATATATCTTTATTGCAATAACAAAAAAAAAAACAAAAAAAAAACAAGTGAGTAATACACTTTTACATTTTATTTTTTCGAAAGTTAAAGCTAATAGAGCGCCTCCTTCCTTAACATTTACCTTTCCCGCCTAAATGGTGATTGGGCGACGCCATCTTTAATTCCAACTTTTGTTTATAAGACAGGCCTTGAAACTGACAGTTATCTCCCTTAATAAGGAACCTTAGAGCAGTACCTTTCTCTCTTTTAACACGAATAACACTATTTTCTTGTGTCTTTTGAAATGTTTTCCCTTTCGTTTCTTTCTCATTGAGACGTGTTTCTTTGATATTTTTTTTTTTTTTTGGTGGTCTGTAAAGCTCTGTAGACGTAATAGCGTCCTCTGCAGATAAAGTGATGGAATTCACCAAGGGGCCTATTACCGCGTCCATTCTTCAGCCAAAGGCTGAAGGCTCTACCCTCTCTGCTGCTGGGAACACAAGCGAAGGTGCCACACAAGTGGCGATACTCAAAGCTTTAGCGCAGCTTACCAATGAAGTAGGTAAATTAACTGTAATCAATTCACAACAGCCTAGACGTCGACATAAAAGTCGTTCGCCATCCCCACACCACCGCCGCCATTCAGCAAGCCAGGACTATGCTATTATCACAGTTGTTTTGGCGCTAAGGCTCGGAGGTGCAAAATGCCCTGCTCCTTTTCAAACCAGGGAAACTTAAATCTGGAGAGCTGAGCACGGCACACTCTCCACAAGATCTATGTAACAACCGTGCCTATTTTATCACTGACTCCAGGTCCCAAGCACGTTGTTTGGTTGACACAGGAGCAGCTTGCAGTATCTGGCCACTGAAACTCCTCACTGAGAAGCCGCCACTGTCGCCCATCACACTGCAAGCGGTAAATCACTCCCCTATTCCCACGTACGGTCAAATTTCTCGTTCTCTGGACTTGGAATTACGGAGAGACTTTACATGGATTTTTACTGTAGCTGATTTACCATACCCCATTCTAGGCTCGGACTTTCTGCACCACTTCAACCTTTTAGTAGATATGCGCAAGCGACGACTTATTGACGGCAATACGGAACTTTCCGTCACGGGTTTTAAGGCAAATATCTCACCTATAAGCCTGGTATTTTTCATTGCCGCCACTGACGACCCATACCAAACATTACTACGCTCTTACCCAGAGTTAACTAACTTAAATTTCGTTGTGAGCAAATCAACTCACTCTACAAAACATCACATCGAGACCACAGGCGCTCCGGTGTTCTCACGCCCTCGCCGCCTCCCTGCTGATAAACTAAAGGCGGCGAAGGCAGAATTTAACCATATGCTGCAGCTGGGAATTATACGCCCCTCGTCCAGTCCATGGGCTTCCCCTTTGCATATGGTTCCAAAGCGTTCTGGAGATTGGCGTCCGACTGGGGACTATCGACGACTAAATGCCATTACGGTACCTGATCGTTACCCAATCCCACATATACAAGACTTCGCTTCATCCCTGCATGGTTGTAAGACCTTCTCCAAACTAGACCTCGTTAAGGCTTACCATCAGATACCAGTGAACCCAGACGACATACCAAAAACTGCAGTAACTACTCCATTTGGAGCGTTTGAATTTTTAACTATGCCTTTTGGTTTGCGAAACGCGGCTAGTACCTTCCAACGCTTCATGGACGAAGTAGTGCGTGATTTGGACTTCGTCTATAATTATATAGACGACATCCTAGTAGCAAGTGCCTCACCTGAGGAACATGTTACTCACCTCCGCCTACTGTTCGAACGGTTTCAAAAGTACCAGGTGAGGATTAACCCTGGTAAATGTGTTTTCGGTGCTTCGTCGCTAACTTTCTTGGGACACATTATAAGCCCCGAAGGGATATCTCCCTTGCCTGAAAAAGTGAAGGCGCTACAAGACCTTCAACCACCCACTTCACTTCGCCAACTGAGACACTTTCTCGGTCTGCTTAACTATTACAGACGTTTCATCCCACACTGTGCGGATCTCCTGTCTCCTCTTTATGACATGTTACGTAACAGGAAAAAGAAAAATGAGCAGATTTCGTTGAATGACATACAGCTAAAAGCCTTTAACGAAGTGAAGAAGAAATTAGCGACAACATCGCTACTTGCACATCCTGTACCCGACTCCCAGTTTTCATTGGTCGTTGATGCATCGGGCACAGCTGTAGGTGCAGTTTTGCAACAGCAACACCAACAACAGCTACAACCTCTCGCTTATTTTTCGAGACAGCTGAAACCGGCAGAACAACGTTACAGCACGTTTGGCCGTGAACTCCTGGCAATGTACCTCGCAGTGAAACACTTTCAGCATTCACTAGAGGGCCGACAATTTGTGATCTACACCGATCACCGTCCGCTTACTTTCGCTCTGCGCTCAAAGCCGGACAGATATTCTCCTTGCGAAACTCGCCACTTGGATTTTGTTTCGCAATTTACAAACGATATCCGACATATCTCTGGTGAACAGAATGCTGCGGCAGACGCCTTGTCTCGCCTTCCCATTAATTCACTGTTCTCACCTTCAAATATCGACTTACGACAGATGGCCTTTGACCAACCACGCCTGGACACCTTTGATCTATCGTCACCTGAATTTGCAACTTGCAAGTTCGCATACCTACCAGTGCCTACTGCAAACACGCAGATCATCTGTGACACCGCAACAGGCGCACCTCGACCTTTTGTTCCGATGACACATCGTAGGGTTGTTTTTGACACACTACACCAATTGGCACACCCCGGACCCAAAGCCACAGTGAAACTGATTGCAGCTAGATTTTTCTGGCCAAACATGAGGCGTGATATCACTGCCTGGACACGTTCTTGCGTATCCTGCCAAAAATCAAAGATGCACAAACATATCCGTGCACCCCTCGGAACATTCAGCACCCCAGACGCTCGGTTCAGCCATGTCCATATTGATCTGGTTGGACCATGGCCGGTCAGTCAGGGATTAACTTACCTCCTGACCTGTATAGATCGCTTTACACGGTGGCCCGAAGCTATTCCCCTAAAGGACATTTCAGCTGAATCCGTAGCGCAAGCCCTTATATCAGGCTGGATAACGCGTTACGGAGTTCCTACAACAATTACCACTGACCGTGGCAGACAATTTGAATCCCACCTATTCCAGGAACTTTCCAGAATTTTAGGGATCAATCGAATTCGAACTACGAGCTATCACCCTGCTTCTAACGGGATGATAGAACGCTTTCATCGCCAATTAAAGGCCGCATTACGTGCCTATCCTGACCAACAGCGATGGAGCGAATATGTACCTGTTGTCCTTCTTGGCTGTCGTGCAGCTATCAAAGAGGACCTAGGATACTCTCCAGCAGAACTTGTCTATGGAGTACCTCTATCATTACCAGGTCAGATGTTGAACCCTATAGATTTAACAGGAACAGATCCTGCCTTGTATATAAACAGACTGCAATCTTATTTTGGTAATCTCCCACCAATGCACCCTAGGGAACAGCCCGTCAAATCATCAGTCCCAAAAGATATTTCTTCATGGACTCACGTTTTTCTAAGAAGGGACGCTGTCAAAGCCCCTCTCACTCCACCTTACACTGGCCCTTACCGCGTGCTTTCACGCACTGACAAACTTCTCACTCTTGACATTAGTGGCAAAAAAGAAACTGTATCTATTGACAGGGTGAAAAGAGCCTTTCTTAACACAAACACACAAGAGCCACATAGTCCCCCTACTTACATACATGAACATATCTTTACACCCGATGAAAAAAATACGATGCCAACAGACAACTATGTCACCACCACACGCAGTGGTCGACGAGTACATTGGCCCAAAAAGCTCTGTAAAACTGTTTATATATAAATTGTACCCTTCTTGGTTTTATGGCCGCTATCCTTTTCTCTGTCGGCTTTCCGCCTAAGCAGGGGGTGATGTAGCAGCCACAGATCTATTTCCTTTCGCGAATCAGTGCCCCCGACGGGAGATTCGGTCATTCACTGACCAATCAACGGGCGGAGCGCATTGATTCCTCTCTAGAACTATTTTTCCTAGTCCATTTTGGTAGAACGGAGGAAAGGCAGAGAGCGATGAGCCAGCGGGAGTAACGGACGTCTCTCTCACATCGCTGCCACTGATTCCCCTTGGAATACTTTCGCTGAAGACGCTGCTGCTAGCTTCACCATGTACACTTACATACTATCAATCTTGTACGTTTACTATATAATAAACCATTCTTTGTTGTTGTTCTAAAAGGAAGTTTCGTCATTCATTTGTGTGCCTAAAAAATATAGTGTTGGGGAAATTAAGCATCTCCCTTAACCCTATAATAGCAAAGAAAAATTAAAGAGATTATATAGAGAGTTGTACCACTCATGTGTTACACGCATGAGCCACATGAAAAGCAGAAGACTTTCCTAATCAGTAGAGAATGTGAAAGAGATTACCAACTCATGTAAGACGTGTACTGAAAATAAACCAAAGTTCTACCGTCATAACACCAGTAAACCACGCAACCCTACCAAAGAATCGCAGAGGATTTTAAAGGCCCACTTTCATCAAAAACTTGCAATAAATACAAGTTGACAATAACTGAGGAATATTCTCGGTTTCCTTCCACGATACCCTGGCCTAATGTATCCTCTATAATGATCATGCAAGCACTTTGCCCAGTTTTTGACGTCTTCGGGTTACCCGCGTATATTCATTCGGACAGAGGGGCTTCATTTATACCCTGACGCATACAGCGATTCCTACAATAGTATGGAGTAGCTGTAAGAACAACAACATATAACCCTCAAGGCATTAGCCATTGCAAGAAGTATATTGGAATAATCTTGAAAATTGTTGAATTAGCAGATGTCGATAAAAGGGTAGCAGTACAAAGTTAGGAACAATTGCTCCCATAAACCCTGAGCCCTGACTTCTATTAAAACGCTGCTATGCACAGTCACTAACGCAACACCCTATGCCGACTTCATCCCGGGCTCTATTACAATGCCGTCTGTTCCAGCTGCATTGTTTCTATTCAGTTTGGCCATTGCAGCTTTCACTTCAGACTTTAATATTTCCAATCCGTCCTCATCTGTGTGCATTATCAGTCGCTCTCTCTTGTCGTGGAAAAGATCTTTTATATATTCTTCCCATCGCTGGAGAATATTCTCTTTTTACAATGTGATCGTTCCATCCTTGAGCGAGTTATAATATTTTGGTATCTTTGTGTAAAGTCAAAATACTAACGAATCCTTCGAATAATACACAATAATTCTCTCAGAATAATTCTCTCGAGTAATTAACTCAGAAACAATCTCTTCAATGA
The DNA here is from genome assembly GCA_037127315.1 of Ascarosepion bandense. Taxonomy (NCBI): domain Eukaryota; kingdom Metazoa; phylum Mollusca; class Cephalopoda; order Sepiida; family Sepiidae; genus Ascarosepion; species Ascarosepion bandense. The sequence continues at coordinate 214,974 of JBBBDQ010029947.1, forward strand.
CGTACAACAACAGAATGATGCGCAACACCGAACGCTATTTATCTACGTCCCCACGGAGGCTGAATGTGGCACAAGGCCTTTTTATAGTGGGGAATCCGAGCCCTAAAGCCCAGGCAAACATTTATTGTCTAATATTCCACAGACGAGACTCTACTCTTCGGAGGAGTCTCGACTGGGTCACTACTCTCCACTCGAATGCAGAGAGTCCGATAAGGTAAGTGTTTGTGCTAATGCACGGCACTAAATGATATTTATCTCCCTCCCCACCGAGGCGGAATGTGGCAGAAGGCTTTTTTTAATGTGGGGTACCGTATAGCTCGGCCAAAAGTTTATTGTCTAATATTTCTCAGACGAGACTCCACAACTCAGTGGAGCCTCGACTGGGTCACTACTCTCCGCCCAAAGGTAGAGAGTCCGACAAGGCACGTGTTAGTGCTAATGCACAGCACAGAATACAATACGACTTCTGTCTGAGTGTTTTATATAGTAAATATTTATGATCACATGATCTCAAAAGCACAATTCATTCAATGGTTACGTTTGTTGCCTGGAGATCCATGTTCGACTACATGAGTCGGTATCGACACTTTCTTCCTACATAACACAGGTAAAAGTTTATAAAAAACATATTGGCTAAAACCTTTCCAAAAATTCTTTTAAAAAGTGTGAATAAAAACCCCAAATTATAAAACAAAACACAGAAAATTATAAATTAAATTTCAAAACAAAGAACCCGGAAGATTGGAACAAACCATTCCCTGGAAGACTCTATTAGAAGTTTGCATAATTTAGCTATAGGATCAGCTGATGTCTACTATGAGAAAAATCTTTGGACTACAGGTGGAACCCATCATTCACGAAGAAGAGATACTCTATCTCGAATCCATAATACAATTATGCCAAGAAGAAATTAGAAAAAAAAAATTATCGTACGTCTTCAAAGATGGATTTCACGCGTTTCCAAAATAATTCTAATGGACACGATTCACTACTAGAGTTCTTCTTCACTTCCATCTCTGACTCTTGCAATGTCAAGCAACTTAGCCCTTTCGGAAACTCTGATCCTGCGCTAGTTTCCGTTAGCATCTCCTTCCACTCCCACTCCACCCAAGAACCTCAGACCAGCAGAATATCTTACTGCTACCAAAGAGCTGATTGGGACTCATTCCGCGATTTCCTGTGTGACGTCCCTTGGAACGAAGTATTTAGCCTTCTCATTGAAGACTGTGCAGCTGAGGTCACCTCTTGGGTTAAGGCTGGCATCGATGCTTTCATCCCTGCCAGGAAGTTGAGACTTAAATCCCACTAGCCAACCTGGTTCTCTCCTGCCTGCTCGGACCATAACAGGCGCTTTTTTGCGTCGACTCGCAATGAGTGCAAGAAGATGCGTAAAGAAGTTAAGCTGCTGTGCGCAGCCAGAATGAAGCAGCGCACAGCATCCCGTAAGTTCGTCTCCAAAGACTACTGGAGGCTCTGTAAAAGTGTGCTAAAGAGCAGCAAGCCCTCGATCTCCAGCTCTAATCAACAAATTTGAGGTCCTCACCTCTTTAACAGACATGACTGAGTGCTTCGCTCGCAGATTCTCCAACTCGACACTGGACTCGCCTGGAGTAACTGTACCCGACTTCTCACCCCGAACCAAGGCCCAACTGACTGACACACACATTACTCCCTCGGTGACCTCTAAAATAATTTCAAACCTTAATCCCCATAAAGCGAGCGATGGTGACGGAATACCAATCATTGTCCTAAAGAAATGTGTCCCTGAACTTTCCTCTGTTCTCCATAAACTCTATAACTACTGCCTCTCTGCCTGCTGGAAGTTTTCCTACGTTGTTCCTATATATAAAAATATTGGACAACCCTCTGACCCCACTAATTATCGCCCTATCAGCCGACTTCCGATTTTTGAAGTCATAAAAGCCATCATCAACGCCGAAGTGGTTCAACATCTCACAGCTCACGGTCTCTTCTCTGACAAACATTATGGTTTCCGCTTCACACGGTCTACTGCCGATATGCTCACCACCATCACTGAGTATATACACCAGGCTCTCGACAAGAATGGCGAAGCTTGGACTGTTGCCCTAGGCATCTCCAAAGCGTTTGACAGAGTCTGGCATGCTGGCCTTCTACGCAAGCTGTAAGGCTATAGTATAACTGGACAGTTGCTCGATCTGATCTAGTCATTCCTTTCAAATTGCACAATGAAGGTAGTATTGAACGGACATGCCTCCCAATACTATCATACGAACGCGGGTGTCTCTCAAGGCTCTATTCTAGGTCGTACGCTCTTCCTGATCTTCATTAATGATTTCCCCGATGTAATAAAATCCCAAGTGGGCATATACGATGACGATATTACGATTTACTCTCGCCTCGACCAAATATTTGTTGAGGCTGACAAAGCAAACCTCGCTGCTAAGCTTGAAAAGGACCTCCAATCCGTGGTTGACTGGGGTAATGACTCGTTAATTTTAATGCCTCCAAAACGAAGCTGCTATCTATTAACCATTACAAGCAATCACTCTTACCCCACATTAACATGGATCAGGCTAGTCTCCCTGAGAGCAAAACACTGCGCCTCCTCGGGTTAACTCTCACAACAGACCTCAAGTGGAACGGCTATATCGAATCCAAAGCTAAATACGCTGCTAAGAAGGTTGGTTCTCTGTAAAGGGCCAGGAAGTTTTTGCCGTCTGAAACCATCGTGCACATATATAAATCTACCATTCGCCCTTGCATTGAATACTGCTGCCTTATCTGGTCGGGTGCCCCTGCTACCCACCTAGGGGTCCTTGAGAAAATCCAACGGAGATTCTGTAATGTGATCGAACCCGACCTGGTAGCCAAGATACAGTCACGTTCTCACCGGCGCACTGAGGCTTATCTGTTTCTCTTCTACAAGTACTTTCACGGCATTTGCTCCGATGAACTTAGCTCTCTGGTGCCCCCTATGCATAAATTTGCTCGGGCCACAATAAAATGTAAACACAAATTCTACTCCATCAGCTTCTTTTCTCGTACTTACCTCCTGTGGAATTTACTTTCGTTTACTTGCTTTACAGCTAAAATCTTCAGGAGTTTAAGTGTAAAGTCAATAGTTATCTCCTATCTTGCTAACCTGCATCCTCTCTCTCATACTCCTTTCTCCGTTCACTCAACTCTCAGTATCTTAATCCTTCTCTTAACCACTTCCTGACACGCCCTGTAACCTGTCATTATTTCTCATAACTATACTTCCATGTAACCCCCTGCGCACCAGTGGCAATAAACTGCCTTGCTAGGGGCGATATGATTATAAAAAGGAAGTACAAAAATGAAACAGGATGTGCAGCATTGAATGACAAGAAAATTAAAAAAAAGACATCTACCAAAAGAAATTCCAACTTTCGATGCAGAGATGAGTGCAATAAATCTAGCACACGACTTCATCTATAAAAACTAAACAAAAAAATACGTAATATTTTTTACAATTTTTCTCTGAATCGGTTATTATTGCAATAACTAAAATAAATGAATAAAAAAACATGTCAGGCCACTGCCAGTGAAATGCAGACTGGATTTATTATCCGGCATTAAAGAATTGGTTCAATGCTGGATCCCAGGTCACATAAGAATTAAAGGAAATGACTAGACAGGTTCTACTGCAAAGTCTGCCCGAAATGAAACTATTCAGATCAGTTTTAGGATCCCAGGTCACATAAGAATTAAAGGAAATGACCAGACAGACTATACTATAAAGTCTCTCCGAAATGAAACTATTCAGATCAGTTTTAGGATCCCAGGTCACATAAGAATTAAATGAAATGACCAGACAGGCTCTACTACAAAGTCTGTCCGAAATGAAACTATTCAGATCAGTTTTAGGATCCCAGGTCACATAAGAATTAAAGGAAATGACTAGACAGGCTCTACTACAAAGTCTGTCCGAAATGAAACTATTCAGATCAGTTTTAGGATCCCAGGTCACATAAGAATTAAAGGAAATGACTAGACAGGCTCTACTGCAAAGTCTGTCCGAAATGAAACTATTCAGATCAGTTTTAGGATCCCAGGTCACATAAGAATTAAATGAAATGACCAGACAAGCTCTACTACAAAGTCTGTCCGAAATGAAACTATTCAGATCAGTTTTAGGATCCCAGGTCACATAAGAATTAAAGGAAATGACTAGACAGGCTCTACTACAAAGTCTGTCCGAAATGAAACTATTCAGATCAGTTTTAGGATCCCAGGTCACATAAGAATTAAAGGAAATGACTAGACAGGCTCTACTGCAAAGTCTGTCCGAAATGAAACTATTCAGATCAGTTTTAGGATCCCAGGTCACATAAGAATTAAATGAAATGACCAGACAGGCTCTACTGCAAAGTCTGTCCGAAATGAAACTATTCAGATCAGTTTTAGGATCCCAGGTCACATAAGAATTAAAGGAAATGACTAGACAGGCTCTACTACAAAGTCTGTCCGAAATGAAACTATTCAGATCAGTTTTAGGATCCCAGGTCACATAAGAATTAAAGGAAATGACTAGACAGGCTCTACTGCAAAGTCTGTCCGAAATGAAACTATTCAGATCAGTTTTAGGATCCCAGGTCACATAAGAATTAAAGGAAATGACCAGACAAGCTCTACTACAAAGTCTGTCCGAAATGAAACTATTCAGATCAGTTTTAGGATCCCAGGTCACATAAGAATTAAAGGAAATGACTAGACAGGCTCTACTGCAAAGTCTTTTCGATATGAAACTATTCAGATCAGTTTTAGGATCCCTTATACGGTACTGAAAAATGGTTTAGACAGTTTCAATAAACAAAACTGACAGGACAGCTGGACCGGTAACACAAATAACAAGCTTCATAGAATAAATCTGGTCCTTGATGAATGGAGGCAGGTGTCTAGAAAAGAAAGAAAGGCTGACGTAATGCCTATTTTTTTCTGTTTATTTATGTTATACATTCAGTAACGATATTTATAGCTCAAAATTTAAAGATTTATGGGCCAAAATGTTCTCCATAGAATTGCATAACTAATTGATAACAAGAGTTAATTGAAATTAACAGTTTAACCCTCAGTTTAAAATGCTGACAGTTAAGGTTGGTTGGTTTCATTAAATAACCTTGAACGTCATTTCAGTTTGACAACAAATAAGCTGATCAAAAGAAAATAAAACCCACTTAAACTGAATACTATGTAATATCCGAGTCCAATTTGACAATTAACTCTTTCAAACAAGTCCAATACGACTCCTCCAATAGGTGTGGCAAGAGCCTGGGGTAGAATGAGGGCTTGGTGCCAAACGGCCATGTCTTTAGCATTGTTTCTCTCTTCAGGAAGAACGTCCATGACAAGGGCAAAATCTACTACTTGGTAAGCACCAAATCCAATTCATGTCAAAAAATATTTTAAGTTGTTAATAAATCCGTATGTTGTTCTGGAAGGTTAAATAGGTGAAAACTTGGCCTTTTTAAAATATTCAACATGTCCACAAGAAAAAAGTGCATGTCACCCACAATTTCCTACTAAAGAACATTCATTGGTTGTTTGTTTCATAGTATTTCACTCCAAGTAAGGTGATAAAGCCACTAAGACAAAAGCGATTATTAAGTGGAAGAAAATGAGAAAATATTAATAGGAGAAAGAACTATAAAAGAACAGAATTAAAAAAGACAGCTGACTATCATGAGCCCGTAATATCAAGAACAATCCATGGACCGATAAACTGTCACAAACTCCAATAAACACAAGCCAAATACAAAAGAGAGTATTTAAGGAAGAAAAATCACCGAATCAAGTGAAATTTTGCAGTTCATAAAGAAGACTGGCATTTTATAAGAGAAATATAAGTTTACAATTTATTTCTGTACGATTTATACTTCTAAAATCCCTGCAATATGTTTTTAAGTAAACAGATAAAGAATATAAAATGGAAAATCTTTTTATTTTATGCAAGAGTTCTTGTTCAGTCACTTAAGTTAAACAGTGTCAAGTCCAGTTAATACTAGAGGGGTGACTATTTTGGAGTATTGGCTACTGTAAACAAGCTTCTACATTCAAAATGTTTTGGCTTTAAATAGCCTCCAAAGGGTTGATAAGCTTTAAAAAAAACAAATAAATTAATCTCCCTTCCTGATTTAGCTTTAAAAGATCTGATGAAAATAGTTATTACTGAATTAAATCGTTTCCATTTATAATAATACCATGTCAGGAACCATACCTGATCGTCTATGTATGGATGATCAAGAGCAAAGTTCGACAGGAGATAACTTAAAGGAATCATTTGAAAATACTTAACCAGATATGTTGTTTTGTTTAGTGTGTAAAGGAGATGGGCCTATGTTAGGGGATGCTAATTTCCTTCCCCTATAAAGGACGATAACTTAAAATGCAATTGAGTTACTTCTGTCTGTGAAGAAGAGAATGTTACTTTTTTTAACCATACATGGCAACAAGCTGACACACGTGGAATTTATTCTTTTGGTCTATACAGTCCTTGCTGTTCTTGGACAGTGAATGAAGGAAAAAAATTGTTTGTGTTAAAATATGCTTGTCTTTTATTTTCATTCGTTTTTATTCATCCCAACAGCCTAGAACATAAAAACCTGTATAAGTATTTATAACCTATTTCTATATGGTTTATACTTGGAAAAGTTTAATGTTATTGTTATGGTGACCTCCTACGAGGAATGAACTCTTCCTTTTACTATATATAATTATCTGCGTGACTTCTGAAAGCAGTTAACAGCAGTTAAGTACGGTAGTTAGGGACAGCTAGTGCGCATTTAACGCCAGCTACTATTCAGGCAATAAGAAGCATAACTGTACCGTTCGGACTTACTTATTTCTATTTACTTAATTACGAACACTTACGATGTATGTATGTTCTTGTTATTGAACCTACCTCCTGTGTTCCGAGTTTTACTTCAGGCCAAACCGGTCACTACAACTTTGCGGCGAAATTTCGCCACAACAACAAGAAATTGGCTACGAAGATTTGTGTCAAGATTTGCCACTACAAATTGGCGACGAAGATCCACAACAGTTATTAAGTAAAAAATTTATTACAATTCGTATTTTTAATGCAAGTTTTAACTGCAAAATCAGTAAAAGAAAAATTTCTTATTTTTTCCCCAAATTAATACAATATTGATTAGGAAAAGAATTATTATACAATTAAAGCGTTTGGGCTTTTAATAAACTACAAGAGGTTGATAAACTGTAAAGCAAAAACATCAATAAGATGCAACTAGGTCTCTGTATGGGTTTCTCTTTATCATAGGAGGTTGCCTCTAATTGTGCACGTCTTGATAATCTGTAGCAAATTCCAACAAACTGGTGTCAAATATTACATTTTGTATGTGTATTACATATATCAAGCATTCACTATTTGTAAAGTTATCTCTCTTTAACTCCATAAACAATGTTTACATACTCCCTTGGGGTAAATAATTCTACAATGTAGAACTTCCGATCAAGTGAAACAAGGAGAGAGAAATAAAAGATGTAGATAACAACACACACAAATATTCGTTATCTATTTAACTGTATGTGTTAAAGTCTCCTTCTCACGTGTTATACGCCCCCACCTAGACTCCGATAAGCCTTTTCACCTTCTCGTCAGTTAAACATATAACACTATAGAGAATATAACTCGAAGCAAATGTCGGCAACCTTTTGATATTTATGTGTCGACTTAGGGGTTTAAAACCATTAAGGGTACCATCAACATACGTATTTTTATACAAGTCAAGATTAATATATCTGTTCTACAATATATCTTATATAATAATATATACAATAATATGTAAATTACATTAATGAAAATAAACTGTTTTTAAATGTTTTTATTCTATTATATTATTTATTATAACACTGCTTTTGTAGAAAAGAAAATTTGATCAGAGGAATAAGTTGAACCAAAAACCGAAAGAAAAGCAAAGGTCGGCAACCTTTTCTAACATTGTGTTGATTTAGGGGTTTAAAATCATTAAGTGTGCCATTAGCATACGTATTTTTATACAAGTCAACGTTAATATATCTGTTCTACAATATATTTTATATAGTAATATGTACAATAATATGTAAACCACATTAATAAAAATAAACTGTTTTTAAATGTTTTTTATTCTATTTTTAGTTATTATTATTAATGGGACCCTTGCCTTTGCAATGACTTAACCAATTATTAATTGATATTGGCAACATATTTTGTTACTTTGAGTTTTACGCAATTTTCTAAATGTTCAGACGTTAGGCAACTTCACTGTGGACTTAACACTGCTTTCGTATGAAAGAAAATTTGCTTACTGGGATAAGTTGAACCAAAAGCCGAAAGAAGAGCGAAAGCTACTTTCTTCAAACAGATGAAAGATCTCGAAAAGGATGTCCAACAGATGAGAATAGCAGCAGATTTTTCTAAACTTTTCTCTTCCAAAGAATTTCTTAGTTCAACCAATCGTGCACTGGAAATTTCTTGGCGTGCCACATATGGCACATGCGTCGTAGGTTGCCGAGTCTTGATACAAAGGAACAGTTTGAAAATACCAAACCAAATGAGATTTTCCAGTTTGGAAAGTAAATTGACCTTTTATTTTAGAAATATAAGTTTACAACCAATTTCTATATCGTTTATACTTGGAAAAGTCCTAGAATATCATAAGACGCCCCCCTCTAATTATGCAAGTATTGATAATCTGTAAAGAATTTTAACAAACAGGAGCCAAATACTACAGCAGATAACCTAAAAGTGAAAAACATTATTCTTATACGTTTCAAAAATGTTTCTAATTTAGGTAAAAGGTTGATAAACCGTAAATCAAATAAAATTTTTAATCTTGCTCTGAAGCAGTCAGTTGCTGGTAGAATTTGAGTTCTTTTCGCAACTTACCTATCGTTGCTAGTTTTTGTAGAATCTTTCATGGAGAAAATTCACAATTTTATAAAGAGATTACAAAGGAAGGCTTACTTCTGCCTAAAATTGGCTGACACTTCGGACTACCAAACGAACACATATAATCTAAAAAAAAAAAACAAAAAAACAATGGACCCCACATCCTTGTACATTCTTGGACTCTTTTGAAAATGGACTATTCAACCTAATTCCCCAGATTAAATTGAGGAAATCATCCAACTTCTTCCAAAAATTATTTAAAAAAAGACATTAACGCCATAAGGAATTCTAAAGAGCTTTGGACTAATTCTGACAAATCTAAACAAACATTTACAAGTGCAAACCCTCACACTACATCAATCTTCTTAAGAATAAAATTACCAGCAATTATAAATTAGACACAATATCCAAAATCGACAGGGATACGGTCAATGTAGCTAGTGATTTAAATATTAATGATAGGACAGGAAAGAACTCTACCAAAGATATTTACATTTTATTTTAGGGCCACAAACCTAATTTTCACAATAAATTACAAACTAAGTTAATTAATCCAACAAAAAGGGATTTATGATTAGCCTCTAGGGAAATCATAAAAAGAATAACTGAGGAGCTTCGATCTGCTCCCCACCCCAATCCCAATCTTTGGAAGGACTCTTCCAATACCATTAATTGGTTCACCAAGATTAAAGAAAAAGTTAAAACTTCTTTCCTTAAATTTGATAATTTAGATTTCTATTCTTCTATCTCTAAGAACTTCCTAGATTTGGTATTAACTTTGCTAAAAACCATATAAAATCACCGATAAAGATATTAAAAATATTTCTGCAGCTAGAAAATCGATTCAAACCTTTGATCATTCTACCTGGACCAAAGGACCCTACAATAGTTTTGATGTCCCTATGCAGACATATGATTCGACCCAGATTGCTGATCTAGTAGACATTTACACATTAGATAACTTAAGTTGAATTGTAGACCATAAACAAACTAGATGTTACCTTTATGATACAATTATGTTCATCTTTAATAGCAATGGGCCCTTAATTAATAGAATTCATAAGTAAATTATTAGGGTCTTTAAATTCCTAGGCTTTGAAATTGAAGTTTCTTCTGATCTAAAAATAGTCAATTATTTAGACATCACCCTTAATTTTAATGATGGTTTCTACCAATTTTATCTCAAAGAAAATGATGCCCTTAACTATATTAATGTCAATTCCAACCACCCTAATACTATTAGAAAGTAAATACCCAACATTGTTAACACAAAAATTAACTGTCTTCCAACTCCAAAATGTCAAATGAAAATAAAAAATTATATAATAAAGCCCTCCAGGAAAGTGGCTTCAAGAATAGATATGAAAAACCAGTTGTTAATTCTGTGCCATCTAGTGTGAGAAATGGACGTAGAAAAAGGAAGTTAATATGGTTTACCCCCCCCCCCACACACACACACATTCTCTAGATTATCTAAAATTAATATAGGGAATTATTTTCTAAAATTAGTAAGCAAATATTTCCATGCCAACAATCCACTACACAAAATCTTTAATAAAATTCTTTTAAAGTTAGTTACTCCTGCACACACAATATGGACAATATTATTAATTCCCACAGTAGACAAATTTTAAAAAATCTAGATAAGACTGATATTAAGCTTGTATTTTATCATTTTACAAAGATTGGTCCATCAACAACTGTCCAGTGGACGGTGAATGTAGGTCTACCCAAGCCCATATCTCCCCCATGAATAACAAAAGAATTATCAAGTTTATATTGGGATTTCGGCGGGAGAATGTAAACAATGTTACTACACTTATAAGCACTTTTTTCCAACTCCAATCTAAAATTCCAGACTTCTCTTTCTTGAAGATTTTGGTAAATGAATGACGAGGAAATCAACCCCATAGTGAGTTGGAGACTAATAGTTTCGGCCCACACCCCGATAACCTTTACGATAAATACAATCTATGTTGAGTTGAAAAAATTAAAATAATAAAATATCCTAATCAAAATTTGCTTTTAAACTTACAAAAGGAATTCATAAGGAAACGCAGTCATAAATTTTTAAATTTTAAGCCTTAAATTTATGTATTAACCCCACTAAATATAATCGAAATTTAAATTTCCGTTTGATAGTTGTTTCCTTTTCTTTCTTCTTAATTATTGTAGAATTCATTACAACAATCATGTTTACCTCTTTTAACCCTTAACTTTTCTAGTCTAATATACATATATATACATTCCATTTAGTCGCAATAAGTTTTTTAATTTGACCAAGCAGTTATCTTTCCCCACTACTTACCACTACCAACCAAATGGTCAAGCCACATATCTCTCACTACCAAAGAAGAAATTACTACTAAGATTCCGATAGCATAACCCTATAAAAGCCAATATTCCCCAACCTCTTCCAAGGTTCTGGCATTAGAATTTTTCCTCATTCTTTGTTTAAATGGGGTTGACAATGCATGTCTTAAACTGACATGTTGAAAATAGCTATTTCCCCTCTAAATTTTATCTGAATTTACAGATATATATATGAAATATGATGAAAAATGACAACATAATAATAATAAATATCCATGATAATGGCTAAGTGAATAGCTGAAAGTGCTTGGATATAGAGAACATTTGCCTAATTTTTTCACACTATATTTCCAGAAAGGAAAAAAAAAAACTTATATGAACACAAAAAAAAAAAAATTAAATAAATGATATATTTTTTTTTTTTAAGCGTTTCACCCCGAGCAAGGCATGTCACTGCAACTACTGCGCAGGGGGCTACGTAGAGTGGAGAAAGGCTGATTAAATATAGGAAATGTCAGAGGGTGGGTGATAGGCGGGTAAGGATACTGAGAATGAGGGTTGGGTAGATGAGTGTTCTGAGAATAGTTGGGAGTTAGTGTGATAGGAGGTGTCTATTGACCGTACATTTAAACACCTGGAGATTGTAACTGTCGGGAAAGCAGACTTGTGGAAGGGAGTTCCACAGGCGGGAAGCGCGAGAAAAGAAGCTGTTGGAGTAGAATTTACGGTTACATCTTATTTGTTTAACTGTAAAAGAGTGGGACCTAGTTGCGAATCTAGTATCTCGTGTAAATTCCTGCTTAGGCGGCACCAGTGATCTAAGCTCATCGGAGCAGAAGCCATGAAAGTACTTGTAGAAGAGGCACAGGGAAGCCACATCACGCCGGTGAGAGAGCGGCTGCAGCCGGTCTGCCAAGTCAGTATTAACCACGTTACAGATCCTCCTTTGTATTTTGTCAAGAAGCCCAAGGAGAGCAGCAGGGGCACCCGACCAGATATGGCAGCAATATTCAATACACGGGCGGATGGTAGATTTGTATATGTGCAGAATAGATTCAGGTGGGAAAAATTTCCGGGCCCTGCACAAGGAGCCGACTTTCATAGCAGCAGATTTGGCAATGGATTCAATATAGTCATTCCATTTGAGGTCCGCCGAGAGTGTAAGGCCAAGGAGGCGTAGTATTTTACTCTCTGGGAGGCTAGCCTGTCCCATGCTAATGGGAGGTAGATGCGATTGTCTATGGTGGTTAGTTGATAACAGCTTTGTTTTAGAGGCATTGAAATTTACCAACCATTTCCTACCCCAGGCCACTACGGATTGGAGGTCCCTTTCAAGTACGGCAGCGAGGTTCACTTTGTCGTCCAGACCTGGTTTCTGATCGATGCGAGAGTAGATTGTTGTGTCGTCGGCATACATGCCAACTTGGGATCTAATGGTGTCGGGGAGATCATTAATGTAGATCAGAAAGAGCGTGGGACCTAGGATGGAACCTTGAGGGACGCCCGCGTTCGTATGGTAGTTTTGGGAGGCATGCCCATTTAATACCACCTTCAATGTGCGGTTAGAGAGGAAAGACTGGATGGGGTCAAACAGATGTCCAGTTATCCCATAGCTCCGCAGTTTGCACAAGAGGCCAGCATGCCAGACCCTGTCGAATGCTTTGGAAATATCCAAGGCAACGGTTCAGGCTTCACCATTCTTGTCGAGTGCCTGGTATATGTACTCGGTAATGGTCGTTAGCATATCAGCAGTAGACCTGGTGAAGCGAAACCCGTACTGTTTGTCAGAGAGAAGCCCGTTGTCCATAAGATGCTGAATCACCTCGGCGTTAATAATGGCTTCGAAAACTTTGCCAAAGATTGGAAGGAGACTAATAGGACGGTAATTGGCGGGGTCTGAGGGTTCGCCAGAATTCTTAAATATAGGAACTACGCAGGAGGACTTCCAACAGGCAGGAAAGCAGGAAGCAGATAGGCAGAGGTCATAGAGTTTAGAGAGGACAGAGGAGAGTTCTGGGGCACATTTCTTCAGTACTATGACTGGGATTCCGTCACCACCGCTCTATTTGTGTGGGTCAAGTTGTGCAATTATCTTGGCGACCAGCGAGGGTGTTATGTGGACGTTATTTAGTTGAGCCTTAGTTCTGGGTGGGAAGTCTGGTGTAGGTATTCCTAACGAGTCCAGTGTCGAATTGGTTGAGAATATACGGGCAAAGCATTCAGCCTTGTCGGCTGGGGAGGTGAAAACTTCAAATTCATTGATTAGTGGGGGTATTGAAGTCTTGTTCCTGCTGAGCACGCTTTTGCAGAGACGCCAGTAATCTTTGGAGCCAAACTTATGCGTTGTCTAATTCTGGTAGCAAACGCCCTCTTGGCTTCGTTCAGTACTTTTTTACACTTGTTCCGTGCTGAGGCGAAAAGGCGCCTGTTTTGGTTCGACGAGCAGCTTCGATAAAGCCGGAAGAAATGGTTCCGGTGGGCAATGGCGGCCGAGCAAGCGGGTGAGAACCAGGGGGACGAATTTGGTTTTAGTTAGAATTTCCTGGCCGGGATAAAAGTATCGATACCAGCCTTAACCCAAGAGGAGACTTCAGAGGCACAGTCTTCGACAGGAATATCGAAGACGTTGTTCCAGGGGACGTCGCAGAGGAAGTCCCTGAACGAGTCCCAGTCGGCTCTTTGGTAGCAGTATGATATTCTGCTGGTCTGGTTTTCTTGGGTAGAGTTAGTGCTGATTGATATATTTACGGAGACTACGGCGTGGTCAGAGTTTCCGAGGGGGCAGAGTTGCCTGGTAGTGCAGGAGTCTGGGATGGAGGTAAAGAAAAGGTCGAGTAAAGAGTCCCTACCGTTAGGGTTTTTAGAGAAACGCTCGGGGAAGTCCACCACTTGCGTTAGAGCTTGGGCTATTGAAAAGTGCATGGTGCGGATCCCAGCAAGGTCGGTGGCTGAGTTTTCAAGCCACTTGGTGTGGTGGGCGTTAAAATCGCCAAACACAAATATATGGGCAGATGGGTGAGAAGAAATGGCCCTGTCGATATTAGTAGAGATGCAATCAAGTACCGTACAGTCAGAGGAGGAGGGGGAGCGGTAGAGGAAGAAGAGATAGCTAACCGAGCTTAAAAGTGAGAGACGGAAGCACATGAAGGAATGATCAAGGGATTCAAGAGATGTGATCCTGGCTAGGGGGAGTTGTTCGCTGACATATACACCAAGCCCATGCATATGGACATTGGAGTCCTTCCTGAAGAGAGGAAGGTAACCAGGTAACGAACAGCTCTGAAGAGGGTATAGAAGGTTCAAGGTTAGTCTCACATATAGCTAAGATATCAGGTGAGTTAGTTAGAAGGAAAGATTCTACACTATTAAAGTTCCTGCGAATACCTCGTATATTTGTGAACGTAACGCAGATAGGTTTGGGCGATTTACGACTAGCTGGTTTAGGCTTGCTATTTTGTTTAATTTCATGCTGGTTATAGTTGTGGATAGAGAGAGGTCTAGAGTAGGGTCAGATGGTCGTTCATTGCAGCAGGTGAAGGATGGTGAATGGCGCCGCCTGCAGCATAATGTGGCCTCGGGTTGCCCATCGGAAATTCATGCAGGGACGCCCGTCCATGCGCGAAATGGCACTACAGGAACCCCGATATTATTCAACTGTTGATCAGAGCAGCCTCTCAAGACGCTACGCAAGAGTTCGGGCTCCTAACTACCAGTCGGAAGCAGCAACCAGGAAACTGCCAACCCGGTACCCTCAGAATGAAGAGACATTGCCACCATACTCACCAACTGCAAAAAGCTTCCAGCCGAACCGACATAAAGACCGAAAAAGAGAGATCAACCGGGAACCCCTTCCTAAACAAGAAACAAGGCGATCACCTCTACTCCTGTCCAAAAGAAGGGGGTGGAGTGTGAGACCGGGCGATAGAAGGTACTATCTACTCCAATTAAAAAAAAAAGAAAGAATAAATGTGTGCCTGAAGTTAACTAAGTTTTAACTTAGTAAAAGTCAAACCTAAATTTGATAATTAAAAACAATTTACACAAACATAGTCGCAGTGCATTACAAGAGTGACAAGTAGAGAACTTGGGTTAGTAACAAAACAGGAACAAAAATTAGACAAAAAATATAAGAACCAAAAGGAAGAAAAAAATTAAAAATTAAATTCAAAAAATTAGATCACACTGGCTAAAACTTACCAGTTGCAGGCTGACTGACAGAAAAAAGTTAAGAAAATTTCAAAAATTATCTTCATTTTGTTTTTTCTATTCAGTTCTGGAAAGTTTAACTACCTCTAAGTAAGCAGTAACAGAGAGTGGTATGAGGGCAGAATACATTGGAGTGGGAGGAAACACCTCAAAGCCATGTGTCCAGTTAGCAAGGGAGGGAGAGGGAACAATAAAATAAAGAAAAACAAACATGGCCGGTCTTAGAATTCCTACATATAACCAAAACCCTAATATACCAAACCTAAATTTGATAATTAAAAACAATTTACACAAACATAGTCGCAGTGCATTACAAGAGTGACAAGTAGAGAACTTGGGTTAGTAACAAAACAGAAACAAAAATTAGACAAAAAATATAAGAACCAAAAGGAAGAAAAAAATTAAAGAAAAAAGGATATTTTTCAGTGAATATTCCAGGAAAAATTTATCCATTTGTGGGTTAATATTTATGTGTAAATTATGTCTTCCAGAAGAAGGATATTTCTAGGAGAGCTCAAATTAAGTTTATAAGGAGCAGTATAGGTAATTATGTCAAGTCAATACACACACACACACACACACACACACACACACACACACACACACACACACACAGATATATATATATATATATATATATATAATTCAAAAGCGCAAATGGCATGTAGGTAAAATCCAAAAACAGATCCTATGAATATTAATCTAGTAAATATTAAAAATGATCCTGTTAGAGAGCTCTATGGAAATAGTATTATCTATTTATAGAGCCAAATAGCTATATTTTCAAATAGAACTCCTAAAATTACATATGCCGTATGGCCATTTCAGCAAGGAAAAACCTCACTTCTTCAGCAGCAAAATTCATTTATTACGCAAATACAGTTTAAAATTCATTTACCGGAAGTATACTCAAAAAGAGATTCATAACCGGAAGTTTACATGATAATAAAATAAAAAGCAAATATTTTTTCAAAATAAAGAGGAAATATTTTTATTTAAAAAAATTTTTTTTTCCATTTAAAATAATATTGTCTTACTATTGTATGGCTAAAATGACTTTAAACTCTGATACTAGAATATAAGAGGAGGATCAAAAAATAAAATATTGTATTTGAGGGGGTCTAAACAGGGGACTTTCATAAACAATATGCACACACACACACACAAAAAAATATATACTAAAAATATATGGATACACAAAATGGAAAGGAAGTTACCTAATATGGAAGGACTGTATTAGGAAATTTTTAAGATATAGATAATTGTACTGTAGATCATAGATTTGTTACGTTCTTTAACAAAAAGTAAGATCGTACCCTGCTTTGATAAACGGAAGTGATCTTCAGGAGTTCCAGTTGAAATGGCAAAACACACCACCACGCAAGTGGCTCCACGCATCACTTCCGTCTACTTGATCACTGAAGCGTGACCGCTGAATCAATTTAGCGGCCAATCACAAAATCTCCCGCGGGAGAAAAAAGGGACTGCTCGTCGAGCCACCCCGAAAACATAAAAAGGGGAAGAAATGAAAATCAGGCAATCTTCCTCCTTCGCCCGCTAAGGGAGATTCATGCTGCTGCTATCAACAGACTTTCGACGCCCTACCACGACGCTTCAAACCTAAGTTAAGTGTATCGTTCTGTTGCGATATTACTTATAATCGCTTGTATGAACTCCTTGAACTACGTTCGTTGATATATTGCTGAAAACTGTATTAATTTGTATGAACTCTTAAACTTCTTCATCTTCCACTTGTTATTGCCTTCGTCGTTTCAAACACCGAAGAGAAATAAATATTTTATGTGTATCTTTCTCGCAAAGAATTGTCATTATATTTCATTGCCGAGTTGTCTGAATCTGTTTTGCAACCATACGTATTTCACTCTGTTTAGATATATAACAGATTCCTTTAAGTCATTTCACTATATCGATAAATTGCTTATTGATATGAATGAAACACTTAAAGAATAGATGAAAAAAAGGTTTAAAATGAAAATTTTAGGTAGGGAAAGTATTTGGGGATTGGGAAAATAAACTTAGTATTTGTATTTAGTTGCTATCTAAAATCATGGCCTCAGAAAATATAAGGGTTAAAAGTTAGATCTATGTGCTCGTTTTAAGTAATATTCTATTGATTCTTAGGAGATTACGATAGAAAGCATACTTCTACTTCCAATCAATCGAATTTTCACACCATCCTGCGGAATATTACAACCTCAAGACCCAACGGACACCACCTTTTTGTAAATTCCTGGATCCCTTCGAGAAGAACCTGTTCAATTTAATTTCAAAAAGTAAATTAGGAAATATTCCAACCACTTCCAAGATTTACTTAAGTCAATAAAATGGGCTATGATGCTAGTGTAATCTAAAAGTCATTTTCAATGATTGTGTCTTGAATCCTTTTCCTCGTCTCTTTTGTATTCTTTTCTCCTTCTTCTCTACTCTCCGTACCAATGTCTAGATGACAACCTTTTAACAAAATCTGCCCTCTCCCTCCTTTCTTTCTGGTATTATCTTTTTTTCTTTCTTGAATCTAAAGGAATCTCTTTTTGAGTATACTTCCGGTAAATGAATTTCGTAATGTATTTGTATAATAAGTGAATTTTGCTGCTGAAGAATTAAGGTTTTTTCTACCTGAAAATGGCCATACGGCATATGTAAGTTTCGGAGTTTTATTTGTGTGTATATATATATATACAAAATTCACTTATTATGCAATATGTTGATCCAACAACTTTGTTTAGTATTTATGTTCGTGTCGAATGTGACACTTCAGTCTCGCTTGTGATCTGCATACAAATCAACATACTGTGATCTTGAGACACAGTGGCAGGAACTGATGTTTTTTATTATTGTCTTTTGTCTCTTAGCCGGTCAATACAACTAATTTTGAAACTTCTGATACTATTCCAGCACAAATCTTTTCAGTTATTACTATTCAGGGCAACTTGCTCAAAGTTAGTATGAGGGCATTGACTGCTGAGAGGTTAGTCTTTAGCATGTCTTTATACCTGAGCCACGGCTGTCCATCACTTCCTTGTCCATTGTCAAGCATGAGGATCATATGTATTCTGTTGTCACATATCCTTGCAACATAACCAGACCAGCGAAATTGTGACTGCATCAGGAAGACCTCAACTCCACCAATATTGCATTTTGGAAGATTTTGTGCGTTGTAATGCAGTGGATATTGACTTGGAATGAGGAACCGAGTTCTAGCTGCATTCGTTGTATTCTTTTCGATTAAATTGAACAATGGAGTTGAACATTTGGGTCGTGTGAAGAACATAATAACTTAATGTCAGAACATGACACTTTTTATTTTGTCTGGATAAGATACATACTTGGAACATACATTATTCACATGAGTAGACAATAGTTTTTAAGAGTAGGTTGGATTTTAGGTTTCTTAAAAATTAATTTTATACTATTTCACCTGTTAAAGGAGCTTCATTGTTTAGGTTAAAATTAGAATAAAGTAATTATGGTACACTAAGGTATATTGGAGTTATGCAAACCAAATAAGTATTGTGTGTCACTAATTTTAATAAATAATTTTCAAGTAATATTAGAGCATAAGTTATAAATGAACATTATAATTAACTGAATTTTAAAGAGAAATACTTGCTGTATAATACTGTCAATTCATTTCTATAGTTTAGCAGTAATTTATTTTTAAAGAACTTTATAATAATCTGCAGCTTGTCATTCAGGCACAGAGAGCAGATGTCACAGAATGATTTACAGATTCTTATTTTTACCAAAATTTATAATTATACTATGGGTTTTTTTTATCATTTAACTGGTAAAAATATGCAGAAAGAGATGTAAAAACTCACAAACACAAATATACACAAAAACATCCAACCATGACCCAGAAAAAAAGCATCATGTGGCAAAAAACACCAACATGTTTCTTATTGGTTAATCAAGTTTGCCCCATGCAAAGTAATAAAGCCATTAAGACATTGGGGTTACTGGGTGTGGGAAGAATTAGAGATAGACATTATTAATGACCGAGACCAAAAAAGTGTAATCAGGAGGATAGCAGATAACAAATTGATGGAGATTGGAAAATCTCTAAAAAATTTAATTAATCGAGAGGGTTTAGACGGAAATATACTTCCCAAAAACTAAAGACAGCAAAGTAATAGGCACATTGTCCTTGTATAAGCATAAGACTAATTACATTATAGTCATGAGAATACCTGAAAAGAAGTTAAACTGTAATAGGTATATTGTCCTTGTGTAAACATGAGGCCAACTGCAGTTATGGACATGAGAATACCTGAAAAGAAATTAAGCTGTAGTAAGAACATTGTCCTTGTATAAGCATAAGGCTTACTAAAGTTATGGTCACGAGGATACCTGAAGAGAAATTAAATAGTAATAGGCATATTTCCCTTGTATAACCATAAGGCCAACTTCAGCTATGGTCATGGAAATACCTGAAAAAACATTTAAGCTCTAATAGGCATATTGTTCTTGTATAATCACAAGGCTAACTACATTTACGGTCATAGGAATACCTGGGAAAAGTTTGACCTGTACTAGGTATATTGTCCTTGGATAACCATCGGGCCAAATACAGTTATGGTCATGAGAATGCCTGAAAAAAATTAATCTGTAATAAGCATATTGTTCGTGTATAACAATAAGGCCATCTACAGCAATGGTCAATAGAATACCTGAAAAGAAATTGAGTTGTAATAGGCATATTGCCCTTGTATAAACATAAGGCCAACTACAGTTATGGTCATGAGAATACCTGAAAAGAAATTAAGCTGTAATAGGCATATTTTGCTTGCATAACCATAAGGCCAACTACAGTTATTGTCATGGGAATACTTGAAAAGCAATGGAAATGCAATAGGCATACTGTTCTTGTATAGCCATAAGGCCAAATACAGTTAATATCATGAGAATATCTAAGAAGAAATTAAGCTGTAATAGGCATATTGTTCTTGTATAAGGATAAGGCCAACGACAGTTTTGGTCATGAGAATACCTGAAAAGAAATTAAGCTATAATAGGCATATTTTGCTTGCATAACCATAAGGCCAACTACAGTTATTGTCATGAGAATACTTGAAAAGCAATGGAAATGCAATAGGCATACTGTTCTTGTATAGCCATAAGGCCAAATACAGTTAATATCATGAGAATATCTAAGAAGAAATTAAGCTGTAATAAGCATATTGTTCTTGTATAACCATAAGGTTGACGACAGCTATGGTCATGAGAATGCTCGAAAAGAAATTAAGCTGTAATAAGCATATTGTTTTTGTATAACAATAAGGCCAACTAAAGTTATAGTCATGAGAATATCTGAAAAGAAATTAAGCTGTAATAGGCATATTGTTCTTTTATAACGATAAGGCCAACTATAGTTATTGTCATGAGAATACCTGAAAAGAAATTAAGCTGTAATAGGCATATTGATCTTGTATAACCATAAGGCCAACTACAGTTATGGTCATGAGAATACCTGAAAAGAAATACAGCTGTAATTGGCATATTGATCTTAGATAAACATAAGGCCAACTACAGTTATGATCATAAGAATAACTAAAATGGAATTAAGCTGTAATAAGCATGTTCTTCCTGTATGACCATAAGGTTGAGGATAGTTATGGTCATGAGAATGCCCACAAACAAATGAAACTGTAAGAAGCATATTGTTCTTGTATAACAATAAGGCCAACTCCAGTTATGGTCATGAGAATACCTGAAACGAAATTAATCTGTAATAGACATATTGTACTTGTATAACCATAAGGTTGACGACAGTTATGGTCATGAGAATGCCTGAAAAGAAATTAAACTGTCATAAGCATATTGTTCCTGTATAACAATAAGGCCAACAGCAGTTGTGGTCATGAGAATGCCTGAAAAGAAATTAAGCTATAATAGGCATATTGTTCTTTATAACCATAAGGCCAACAGCAGTTCTTGTCATGAGAATAACTGAAAAGAAATTAAGCTGTAATAGGCATGTTGTTTTTATATAATCATAAGGTTGAAGACAGTTATGGTCATGAGAATGACTGAAAAGAAATTAAGCTGTCACAAGAATATTGTTCTTGTATAACAATAAAACCAACTGCAGTTATGGTCATGAGAATACCTGAAAAGAAATTAAGCTGTAATAAGAATATTGTTCTTGTATAACCATAAGGCCAACTACAGTTATGATCATGAGAATACCTGAAAAGAAATTAAGCTGTAATAGCCATAATGCTCTTGTATAACCAATAAGGCCACCTACAGTTATGATCCTAAGAATACCTGAAAAGAAATTAAGCTGTCATAAGGATATATTTCTTGTATAACCATAAGGCGAACTACAGTTATGGTCATGAGAATATCTGAAAAAAATTAAGCTGTAATAGGCATATTGTTTTTTATAACCATAAGGCCAACTACAGTTATGGTCATGAGAATGCCTGAAAGAAATTAAGCTGTAATAGACATATTCTTCTTTTATAACCATAAGGTTGACGACAGTTATTGTCAAGAGAATGCCTGAACAGAAATTAAGCTATAATAAGCATATTGTTCTTGTATAACAATAAAGCCAACTACAGTTATAATCATAAGAATACCTGAAAAGAAATTAAGCTGTAATAAGCATATTGTTTTTGTATAACCATAAGGTTGACGACAGTTATGGTCATGAGAATGCCTGAAAAGAATATAAGCTGTAATAAGTATATTAATCTTGTATAACAATAAGGCCAACTACAGTTATGGTCATGAGAATATCTGAAACGATTTACTTGCTTCCCCGACAACTACAATCTCCAAGAATTTAAATGTAATGTCAATTTACCCTCTCTCTGTCATGCTCCTTTCTCCGCCCACTCCACTCTCATCTGTATTATCATCCTTCTTTTACCCACTTCTTGACACCTCCTATAACCTGTCACTCTTTTTCATAACTTTTCTCTTTGCCTTGCTTGGGTTGATATTATTATAAAAAAAGTACTTTCAAAATTAGCTACTCCTGCACTCATAATATGGACAATATTATCAATTCTCATAACAAATGAATTTTAAAGAGTTTAGATAATACCAAAACAAAGACAGGAATTTTAAATTGTAATTGTAGATCTGTAAACAACTGTCTGGTAGGAGGCAAATATAGATCTAACCAGGTAATCTACCAAGCACAAATCTCCCCAAATAACAACAGGAAGAATTAGCAAGCCTATATTGGTTTTTGTGCATGTGAATTTAAACAACCTTACTACACTCACAAACACTCTTTTTTAACCACACTCTCAGATTTTAAACATCCCTTTTCAGAAGATTTTTGGAAATGAAAGTAGAGGGACTAAACCCTATAGTATATTGGAAACTGATAGGTTCGGCCTAAACCAATAAAAACCTTTACGATAGAAGTAATCTATGTTTAGTTAAAACAAATTAAAACAATAAAGTATCCTAAACAATATCTACTTCTAAATATATGTAAGGAATTCAGAAGCAAATGTCACCGCAAATTTAAATGTTTACATTTTTAAATTATAAATTATAATAGAAAAACCCTCGTAAAAGTTATCCAAAATTAATCTATTTCTGATAGAAGCTTTCCTTCACTCTTCCTAAGCAGTAGAATATTAATTAAAACAACCATACAGATCTTACTTTTTAACCCTTACATTTTCTGAGCCCATGATTTTAGATAACAACTAAATAAACAAAATACGCTGACGTATTTTAAACCGAAATTATATTGATTGGAATCTAAAATTTAAAAAATTAAAAAAAAAATTTAAACGTACCGCCATTTTTTGATTGATTGACACATGCGTTAAACAGTAGCCACATGTCTGTTTTAAAAATCTGGCAAAAATAAAATATAAGTCGCTGAGACGTTATTGAAGTCAATTTTTAAATTAAAACTTACCTTTATCTGATTTCAAACAAATGTACTTGCTTAATCTTTGAAATGTTCGGTAAATCCCTTTATCAGTTACGGTAGCCGTTGTTATCAGTGTTAATCTCAAGTGTTGACAGATTTAATGACAACCGGAAACTATCAAGAATGCTAAGTATAGAGACAATAGGCAACAAAAATATACGGATTTAATTTTTCATGTAATTTTTTAATCATGTGACCTTTTAATGTAATGTAATGTTTTTTATGTAATTTTTGAATCATGTGACGTTTTAATGATAAATATCACGTACGGCTACCCATACAAATAAAGATACGGGCAATCAGAATGCGCACAATTAAAATGTTTTAATTATTTTAAAAATCCATTGGCTCAATCATTTGTATTAAGCTTTTAAATTTTCGATTAGTAATTGTAGTCTTCATGCATTAATTACATACCCTAGCCGACCCCATTGAGGAAGAAATTTAACAATAATTTTGAAAATTTTTATGTATAATTTTTATATATAATTAAAAAATTTAAAAAAATTAAAATAATTCTTGTAAAAATTAATTATTCATTGAATTTTTTTTCTTTTCAGACTATGATACGCTTAATTTATATTGTTCACAAAAGCAATCAGAAGTTTATCCACATAAAAATTGGCATAGTTATTGCATTTTTCGCAATTCGGACCTATTTTTTAGAAAAGGGTCTCTATTGGAGAAAAACACTGTTGATTAGCATTCCCCAATGATTCCTGAATTTAATTATATTAGGCTTATTGTTGCTCAAAGTCAAATTTTTAAGCATTTCTGGAAATTAATTGGGGGAGGGGGTAACATATTATTAAAAATTAAAATTTCAAAATTGATTTCGGTCAATTAGGTCCTGAAATTAAGTCCTGAAATTTTCATCAAAATCCGACCATTATTTGATTTTTGCAAGAATTTCCAAATTAATGTGTCTTTCACGGTCAAAAAAGTGCATTGTGCAATATTACGTTTTTTTTTTTTTTTTTTTTTTTTTACTTAATAAACGTTGCGGCATTTTAGGCCCGGCACTGACGTAAAAAAAAAAGAATTTCTACAAAATTTCTACGTGTTAGAAAAAATTACAAAATTTAAAAAATTAATTAAAAAATTCTTTGATCTAACCTCTTAATGATAATATAAACATTTTGCCGATAAAACTTTGTTTTTATTTAGTTTGGGGCCTTTTCCCTTCATACTATGCTGTTTTTTCAGTGATTTTGTGGAGGTACCTTGCATATGTTCTTCCCATCGGACTGTTAACTCCAGCAAAATAATCTGTTTTGTGGCGTTCGAATAAACGATTATGTCTGGACGGTGTTTGGAGGTCGATATATGTGTAGGGAATTTCAATTGTTTCGCATCTGCCAATCCGACGTGGACGACAACAGTGAATGAGATCCTGCAACCTTCTTACTCGGCTTTGCACCTGCTTTAATGAAGTGGATAGCCTTTCTTTCCGGGATGAGTTTATTGCTCTGCAAAGCTTCAGAAATAATGAGCGCTGTCGACTCTAAAACCTTGTCATGACGCCACTGATATTGTCAGTTCATCAGAGCAGTTTTGCGCCCGTTCAATATGTGTTGCAGTGACCCCCACACCGAGCACAAGGGGCACTTCGTGAATCTATTTTTCCCCATACGTGAAGGTTGGTCGCGATTGGTAATACGTCGTACACCATCTGCACCAGGAATCTAGATCGGCTGAAGTCAGTGTTCCGAAGATCTGAGTACGACACTTTTCACCGATCTACACCATCACACCTGGTCCACGCACCCTGCTTACTATAACCTGCCATTTTAGTCATCCACTTTTCCTCCGTCCACTTTTTTACTTTGTCTTGTATTAGTTGTTGGCGCTCTTTCACGGTGATTTTTTAAAATCTGTATGAAGGAATTAGTCCATATATGTATGTTCTGTTATTCTAATACACCATTTGACTAGGTACCTCTACTCGTTTTTGATATGTAAATTTTTAATTGAATTTTTAAAAACGTTTTCTTGAAACTTATTTTAGTTTTAATTGAAAGCTAAATGATTAAATTTACTATTTCCAGTTAGCAAAATAATCTGGTGTATTTCAAACAGAAATTATTTTGATTGAAATTTTTTTAATCTTTCAATTTTTCGGCCATTTTTTAATGATCAATACATTTGTAAAAAAGTTAATTCTCAGTTTTAAAAAACTTGCAAAAATAAAATATACATCTGTGACACATTATGTTTGGAAAATTAGACAATTTTATGTTAAATTAATCTGATTTACACAAGTATTACTTATTTATAGCGTGAAATTTAGAATAAAACAATATCTTATCTTAACAAAATCACAGAGTTGAACTTTCTGACCTGCCTGCGATATATCAAACGTGTTGATAGGTTGTTGATTCGAGATAAGATAAGTGTATGGCAATCACAAGTGACATAATTGTACAAATTTTTTTCAGGCAAGAGGAGGAAACTCTGACCTTTTAATTTGCACACATAAATTACCATACAAAAAAAAAATTCAAATTCACAAAAAATAAATATATAAATAAATAAAAATTATTTTAAAAATAGGGAGGCCAAACAATTTGTATTAAACTTTTAATCTTCGATTACTAAAAAAATCTTTGCATAATGAAATTTTAAACTAACTGCAAGAAATTTTTGAAGTATTTTAAAAATAATTTTGAAATTTTATAAATTACTATTATTAAAAAAATAAAAACAATTCTTTTAAAATTTCATTAGTAATTGAAAAAACTTCTTTTCTTCAGACTATAATGTATTTAATTTTTATTATTTATTCAAGAAATTAAAAGCCTATCAAATTAAATAATGTCATAGTTATACTGCATTTTTCATTTTACTATTGGGAGGTAAATTTTCGGAAATAAATGCCAAATTAAAAAAAAATAATAGATGATTTATATTCCCCAATGAGCCTTGCATTTAACTAATAAAATCATTCATCACAACAAAATTTAAATTTTTTAAAAATTCATGAATTTATGTAGAGGTGGGATAATGGATGTAAAAAGAAAAACATTTTTGATAAGAATTTTAAAAATAATTTAATTCATTTGTGAATAGGTCCTGAAAGTTTCATTGAAAGTCGACAATTATTTTATGTTTGGAAGAATTTCCAAATTAATGTGTTTGTCACCAGAAAAAAAGTGAGTCATGAAATATTACGTTTTCCATTGTAAACTCTTATAACGATTTGGTTACCCACTAAATGAAATCAAAACAAGATATTTTACCAAAATTTTGAACGTGTTAAAAGAGATTAATTTTTTCTTTTAAATAACTAAAAATGCCCTGATCTTTCATCTTAATAATAATATAAACAGTTTGATGGAAAAAATTCGTTTTAATTAAATTTAAGGCCTTTTTTATTTATCGTGTTTTTTTAACGAATTTAGTGGAGATACCGAGCTTTATTTATATATTTTTTTCGTTAATATTATTTCGAAATTTTTGAATTACTTTATTTCGCTCTGTAAATAGATAATACTATTTACAGAGCGAAATTTGTTTCCCTTAGGTAAAGGGAAACAAAAAAGACACCCAAAAGAAAATGGAAAATCCTAAAAGAAGCTAAAACATGTAAGTTCTTAAATGAACCATGTTCATTATGCTTATATGAAAAACTATTTAGATCCCTTAAAAATAAAAAAATTTATTAAATAAACGTAACGAAATTAATGTCATATGTAGACATTGTAAATTATTCCCATTAGAAAAAGGATAAAACCTAAATGAAATGACATGCTCACCGATGAATTAGGTAAAAATAGAAATGAAAATAAAAATAAAGCCAAAGATAGAATAAGTTAGTTGTCCATTTTTTTTAAATAATCCCCCCCTCCTTTTGTATCAGGATAGTAAACTTTACAGCAAATTGATAGAAAAAATAGCAGTTCGGTGTTTATTCGAAGAAAAGCAGACAAGAGGGGAAGAGGGTCAAGGAAAAAGAAAAAAAGAGGAGGAAAAAAAGTTGGTTAGCACGTAAATTCCTCAAGGAATCTAAGTGAATCTCCATTCTGATTAGCCGAACGCGCGCGTGCGCGCACACACACACACACACACATATACACATACACACACAAAAAAAAACACCCACATACATTCACAGTAAACCGAAAGTATTTGTCATTTGAATGTAAATCGTCTGCACAACCACACCAGCATTGCCTGATGATGAGAATTCATTTCGAAACATAGAAATTTCCATGTAGCAATGAAAAATTGACATAACCATATAATTATATTATATTAAGCTCTATAATACTCATTATATTGAGCACTATTTATAATAAAATAAATGCCAGAGAACTCAAAATATGAAAAAAAACCTCGAGTCCTCTTCACTTGGAATAAGACTATTTATATCGAGCCTTCCAAACTGATCAAATTTAGCATAAAAAAATTATTAATCGGATCGGGTTTTGGGATTTTACATATTTGCTCATTTATTTTGGGATATATATATATATATATATATATATATATATATATATATAAATATATATACACATACTTACATATACAAATACATACATACATAAATATATACAAATACATATATATATATATATATATTTACATATATATATATAAATATATACACACACAGACATACATACATACATATATATATATACATGTATATATATATATACATATATATATACGTACATTAATATATATATACATACATATACACATAAATACATACATATATATAAATAGAAATATATATATATACATACATATACACAAATACATACATATATAAACACACATACATACATACACATATATAGACATACTTACATATATAAACACACATGCATACATACATATATACAGACATACTTACATATATAAACACACATACACACATACATATATATAGACATACTTACATATATAAACACACATACATACATACATACATATAAATAGACATACTTACATATATAAACACACATACACACACATATATATATATATATATATATATATGCATATATATATAAATACATAAAAATATATATCTATACATACATACGTATACATAAACAAATATATACATAGATACATATCTATACATACTAATATACACATACACACACACACACACATATATATATATATATATATATATATATATATATATATATATATATAAATGTGTGTATATGATTTAAGTATTAGAAGGATTTGAGTAATTATTATGTAATTCATCGAGAGCTTTATATTCGACCCTAACAGAAGGCAGAAATCACTGGACGGCTGTTTTCTCCTATATTTGGGACTCTTCAGCAATGCGCATTTACTACCAGGAATCAAAACGCAGACAGTTTGCTTATTAAGCTGATGTTATACCAACTGTACCACGGGCACTGGTGACAAGGAGGTAACGAATTAAACTCGATGATGCGCCGCTCGTTCACTAATTCCGTCCTATATTTTCAAATATAGGACGAAACGGCCGTCAAGTGCTTTCTGCATTCTGTTGAGGTCGAATATAAAGCTCGATAAATTACTGAATAATTATTCAAATCCTCCTATTACTCCAATCATATCTCTATGCTTCAACCACGTAACTTGCTATGGATTTTGTGGCTTGGTTGGAAAAATCGTGGCTCTGGGAGACACTTAAATCTGTCTACAGGATTCCAAGACACTCATTAATCAGCTGTGTTCACAAACCACACCACTTTCTTCAAAATTCAAACGGACAATTCACAAGACTTGTTCCCTTATGACTAGCCCTTACCAAAATCCCCACAAACAGCTCACCTAATATTAGAAAAGAAGCTTTCCATTCCTGTCCACACCACCTGATGAGACATTGGAGTTTAAATATCGAAACAAATGTATGATTTGTAGTGGATATATAAAAAAAATTGTACATGTTTTAAAATATAATTTAGAATATATATATATATATATATATATATATATATATATATATATTGTATATTGCTGAGGTGTTCGAGTGCTAGCTGGTTGTATGTATGTATCTTGGGGTATATATATATATATATATATATATATATATATATATATTATCATACAACGTGTGAAAGCACGTGCGATACCTTGTCCTCATCAGCCGCCAACCAGGGTGATAACACAGTTTCTGTAGCTCAAGACGGTACTGCCACTCCTGGCGCTACCAAGCAGCTTTTGCCACCGGACAGGGTATTAAGAGAATTATATATATATATATATATATACGCCGGATCAAATAAGAGCAGAGACTACATTGGACGTTAATCTTCATTTTTAGTGTGCAGTTTGTGATTTGAAAAAATAAAAACAAAAAAAAAACGCTTTTACTTTCGGCCGTTGATGTTATTACGCGTTTACAGTAACCGTTTCTTACGTCATCACACGGGAATGCTAATTCCGCGTGTATTTTCTCCATGCTGAAAACTTCTTGCTTTCGACCAAATCCAACTTGATGCATATTGTGCCGCGGTCTGAAGACGATTTGAGGCAACTTTCAAACTGCGGCCAGTGATTCCTATTTTTGAAAGAAACGAAATGACTGAGTGTCCTATAAAACCACGACAACCAACCTCAATAGGGATCACATGGCATATCCAACCCTTTCCCACGCAGTCGACACGCAGTGTCTCGTAACGGTTTTTCTTCCGCTCGTGTGCTTCCTCCCGGTTTTCTTCCCAGGGGACAGCCAATTCTATGAGGAGAACACTCTTCTTTGAATCGGACCATGCTACAATGTCTGGCCGCTTTTCTGTTTGAATAATGTGAACTGGAAATTGTAGAGCTGTCTTGAGATCTGCTGAAACTTTCCAGTTACTAACTCCGTTCAGTAGTTTCATGTTAGGATTTTGCTTCTTCACAGGACATTCACCTTCTTTGAGAAACTGAATTATGGGTTCCTTGGCTGTTTGTTGTCTCACATTGTACTCTTAACAAATCTATTATCACCTCTAACACCTTGTTATGTCGCCATGTGTACATCTGAAGCGATTGTGGACATGCAGATAGTACGTGGCGCAAAGTACCCCGATCACTTTAACACGACAAGCACAGATCCGAATTGGTATATCCCCATAATTTTAGGTTGGTCGCATTTGGTAAGAGATCATAAGTAGAGCGAAGAAGGAATGATATCGCCATTGGTTCCACTGCAATTAAGGATTTCCATGATAAGTTAATTGGTTCGATATCATTCCATTTTGTCCACGCACATTGTTTGGCCTGAGTAACAACACTGGCTTTTCTTTGCTCTTCCTCAAACATCCTGACTTCTTCGCTCACCATGTCTCTTTTTCCTTTTGAATCCACTTTAGAGAATAGCTTTTTGCTCGTGCTACCCAGCCCAGCTCGATTGGTTTCAGTGACGCCTATGATGTCTTTTATTCGTAGGCTGCATTCCGCCTCCTGGGTGGTCTTAACGGCCGACCACTTCGTACCTGATTTTATTTCTGGATAAGACTTCCGAATGATATCGTCGCCTGAGTCCTTCATCATCATGTGAATGCGTACTTTCCCAATTTTGAATTCTTCTACCAGTGAGGATATTGGGAGTTGTAGGTTTCCAGAATTGGTATATAAACCCACTTTAGAAAAACAAGGAGGAACTCCGAGCCACTTACGCAGATATTTGTTGCTATATTGTTGGATCCGTTCAACACGAGATATCGCAATCTCGTACATCTGTAAGGGCCACAAAAGACGGGATAGCAGACCATGTTGGTAACACCAAGCCTTCATCTTTCCAGGTAGACAGGTTTTATCAATTGATTTAAGCCCTTTCAACGCTACTTTCTGGACCTCTGTAGCTCTATGTCGATCAGTTAGTGGGATTGAATAGAGACGTCAGAGACTCTTCACCGGCTTCTCCCTGACTGTTGGGATCTTATCACCCCCAATTTTGAAATGGCTCTCCCTGACAGATCCTCCGACTAACGATAAGCTTTGACTTTTCTTTGGTTTAGCCTTCATTCTCGCCCATGTGAAAAATTCATAATACCTTTGTAGTAAACCATCGGCAGCGATTTGAGATGGGACGAGAACGGTAATGTCGTCCATAAAAGCTCTGGAAGGAGGAAGAGTCAGATGTTCATTTTTCATTACTCCTTTCGACATATTTGCTGCACCTCGTAAAATGAGTTCCATGGCCAAAACGAAAAGAAGTGGGGAAATCACACAGCCCATCATGATGCCGATCTCAAGTGCCTGCCACTTGGTGGTATAGTTTTTAACAGTAAATTTCATGAAAGCCGAATTGAAGTATTTCATTATGATTTCCCCAACCTTGCTAGGGAAGTTGAAAAATTCGAGGGCCATTCGGATTAAGTGGTGCGGAACTGAACCGTATGCATTGGCAAGATCAAGCCAGATCACATGTAGTTCTGTTTTGTCCCTTTTAGCTGAGAGTATTGAGCTTCATATAATCTGTGAATGTTCCAGACATCCAGGGAAGCCGGGTATCCCAGCCTTCTGGACAGATGTATTTATATAATGATTGCTTATCAGAAAGGTTGTCATACGATGAGCAAGAATTCCAAAAAATAGTTTCCCTTCTACATTTAGATGGGATATTGGGCGAAAATTTGTGATAACTCTTGACTGCATTTCCTTTAGTATCCAAATACCATCGGCCAGACACCATTCCTGTGGTACAATACACTTCTTCCAAGCCCGCTGAAGGAGGACAGTGAGTTTCCTGAGGACACGTGGGCAGTTTTTATAAAACTTGTACGATATCCCATTCAAGCCCGGGGCACTACCTGCGCGGGCCTTATGGACGAACTTTCGAACTTCATTTAGTTTTATCCCGCTATCATCAAACATTACCGTTGGATCCTGGGGGTTTGGTAAATCTCTTAGCTGAGGTAT
Source organism: Ascarosepion bandense (assembly GCA_037127315.1). NCBI lineage: Eukaryota > Metazoa > Mollusca > Cephalopoda > Sepiida > Sepiidae > Ascarosepion > Ascarosepion bandense. The sequence goes on from JBBBDQ010029947.1 coordinate 247,181, forward strand.
TGGGATGCCGTTTAAACCATCTGAGTATGTCATTCTCAAATGGTTCTCGAGATCCTCCTTCGGTACATCAAGATTGCCACTATTGGATTCAACGAAAAGTTTTTTTGCGAAAGCATAAGTATTTGAGAAGAATGCACTCCGAGCCTGAGACTTTTTCTTCCGATGTTTCCTCGGATTTTCAGCTCTGGCGATCACCAAAATCATTTTTTTAATATCATTTAGGATATTATGAAGTTCCGGCCTCTCATGAACCGGGGCTTCTTTTAATCGGAGATTCAGTATTCGGTTCCGATCTTAACTTTCCTTTCTGCATCTGTCGTCTATTCGGTCGGTTTCCTTACACACACACACACACACATATATACATATACACATATACATCTATACATATATATACATCTATACATATATATATATACAAATATACATATATACATATATATACATATATATATATATAAAAAATGTATACTCCCCAATTGCAGCCCATTTTAATCAACCTGATCATACTTTAGAAAATTGCAAATGTTTACTAATAGACTCCAATTTTAATTCTACATACACACGCAGAAAGAAAGAAAAATACTGGATTTTAAAATTACATACACACAAGCTAGGGTTAAATAGGGACTTAGGTGTGTTGAATCTTTACAAATATTTCAATAGCTAAAATTTTTTTCAGATATTCCAAGAAATTTTTATTTAAAGCAAACAGACTTTCTCTACGGACGTGCCGCATGTTGTGAACAAACACACCACGTGATGTAAACACAAAAAAATATTCGAACTCTATCGTGAAATACGTTTCTAATTCAAATTTAAAAATAACTCGTTTCTGAAGAAGGAGCGAGGGCGGTCTAAAATATAAAATACAATAACAAAAATAAACAAATAATGTCCAAAAAAAGTACATTTTTAAATTCAAAACATTTTTTTATTAATATTCTTTCCTAATGCCCATCACTCTGAGTGGCTTGAAAACGCCGTTACTGATTCGGCGGGCGTTCACGCCATGAACTTTGCTATTTCCCAATCCCTTACGCAAGTGGTGGACTTCCCCACTCGCTTCCCAAGCACACCCTCGGGTCATTCCTCACTGCTAGATATATGTTTCACCTCTGCGCCCGACGCCTGTCAAGTCTCGCAGCTTTGCCCTCTCGGCAACTCCGACCACGCTGTAGTCTCCCTCAGTATTTCTTTCCAATCTCACTCCCCCCAGGAGCCCCCTACTTATAGAACCTCCTACCTCCACCAAAAAGCTGACTGGGATGCCTTTCGCGTTTTCCTCTGCGACGTCCCTTGGGGAAAAGTGTTTGACCTATCAGTTGATGACTGTGTCTCTGAGGTCTCGTCATGGGTGAAAGCTGGCATTGATGCCTTCATACCCACCAGGAAGTATTGCTTAAAACCTCATTCCTCTCCGTGGTTCTCTCCGGCCTGCTCAGCCGCCATTGCCCACAGGAACCATTACTTCCGTCTATTCCGGAGACAGCCAACTGATCACAATAGGCGCCTGTTCACATCTGCTCGCAGTGAGTGCAAGAGAACACTAAATGACGCCAAACAGTTGTTTGCTGAGAGAATGCGACAGCACATAGCTGACCGCAAGTTCGGCTCCAAGGACTATTGGAGGATTTGTAAACGAGTGCTCAACAATAGGAAATCCTCAATACCTCCTTTAATCCATGGATTTGATGTTCTCACGTCATCTGCCGACAAAGCTGAGTGCTTTGGCCGCAGATTCTCATCCAACTCCACATTCGACTCGTCCGGAGTGCATCCAAGGCTTTCGACAGGGTTTGGCACCCTGGCCTCCTATGCAAACTACGCGGTTATGGTATTACCGGTCGCCTGCTTGACCGAATCCAATCTTTCTTAAATAACCGCAAAATGAAGGTCGTTCTGAATGGGCGTGCCTCTTCGTCCTACAGCACGAATGCTGGTGTCCCACAAGGCTCTATCCTGGGCCCGACGCTCTTCCTTATTTTCATCAACGACCTCCCAGATGAGATCAAGTCCCAAGTAGGCATCTACGCAGATGACACTACAATATACTCCCGCTCCAGTAAGAAACCTGTCGTGCGGGACAGACATAATCTCGCTGCTGACCTTGAACGGGATCTACACTCTGTGGTGAACTGGGGCAAGAAGTGGTTTGTCAACTTCAATTCCTCTAAGACCAAGCTGTTGTCTGTCAACCATTACAGGCAACGTCTTCTGCCTCCCATAAGCATGGACCAGATGATTCTCCCGGAGAGTAATACACTACGCCTCCTCGGACTTACCCTGTCCTCAGACCTCAAATGGAACCACTATATTGAATCCATAGCAAAGTCTACTGCTAAGAAGATTGGGTCACTATGTCGATCCAGGACGTTTTTTCTACCTGAATCCATCCTGCACATATACAAGTCAACCATCCGTCCGTGCATGGAGTACTGCTGCCATTTATGGTCAGGTGCCCCTGCCGTTCTCCTCAGTGTTCTTGACAGGCTCCAAAGGAGAGTCTGTAATGTGATAGGTACTGATCTGGCGACTCGACTGCAGCCACTTTCCCATCGTCGAAATGTGGCCTCCCTCTGTCTCTTCCATAAATAATATCATGGCTTCTGCTCGGATGAGCTTAAGTCACTGATGCCTCCTCAACAGGTGTTTACCCGTGCAACCAGACTGGTAACTGGGTCCCACCCATTCACAGTCAGGTTAGCCAAATGCGGACGACAATTCTACTCCTGCAGCTTCCTCACTCGCACTTCTCTCCTGTGGAACTCACTCCCGTATTCTTGCTGTCCTGACGGCTACGACCTCCAGAAATTTAAAAGCAAAGTTAATACTTACCTACTAACCACTGGACACTAGCTCTCTTCCCTCACCTGTATAAACTTCACTTTCTCTCCGCCCATGTATCTGTCATTGTACCTGGTTTATCAGCGTTCTATTGTTCCTTTCTAACTAGCTTGTACTCCTCACTCTTTTCTAGTTAATCTTTCTACATTTATGTAACTCCCTGCATATCAGTGGCGTTTCTGCCTTGCTCGGGGAGAAATGATTAAAAAAAAAAAAGACTATATATATACACATATATATATATACACATATATATACACATATATATATATATACATACAAATATATTTATATACATATACATACATATATATATATGTATATATATATATATGTGTGTATATATGCATATACATATATATACATATATGTATATATATATATACATGTGTGTATATATGCATATACATATATATACATATATGTATATATATATACATGAACATATATATACATATACATATATACACATACATATATATGCATACATATACATATATACACATACATATACATATATACACATATATATATATATATATATATATATATGTATATATGTATATCTGTACATATATATGTATGTGTATATATGTATATATAGGTATATGTCTGCATATATATATATATATATATATATATATATGCAGACATATCCATATATACACACATACAGATACATATATACGTATGTGTGTATATATGCATATACATATATATACATATATGTATATATATATACATGAACATATATACACATATATATATATGTATACATATACATATATACACATATATAGATAGGTATACGTATACATATATACACATATATAGATATGTATACGTATACATATATACACATATATAGATATGTATACGTATACATATATACACATATATAGATATGTATACGTATACATATATACACATATATATATGTATACGTATACATATATACACATATATATGTATACGTATACATATATAAGGATATATATATAAGCATACATATACATATATAAGGTTATATATATATGTATACATATACATAGATAAGTATATATGTATGTATACATATATATATATATATATGTATACATATACATATAAACACACATATATATATATGTATACATATACATACAAACACACATATATATATATGTATACATATACATACAAACACACACATATATATATGTATACATATACATATAAACACACATATATATATGTATACATATACATATAAACACACATATATATATGCATATATATACATATATATATGTATACATATACATACATATATATACATATATATATGTATACATATATATATGTATACATATACATATATACACATATATATATATGTATACATATATATATAGACACATATATATATATGTATACATATATATATATGTATACATATACATATATATACATATACATATATATATATACACATATATATATGTATACATATATGTATACATATACATATGTATACATATATACACATATATATATGTATACATATATATATGTATACATATACATATGTATACATATACATATATACACATATATACACATATATATATGTATACATATATATATGTATACATATACATATATACACATATATATATGTATACATATATATATGTATACATATACATATATACACATATATATATGTATACATATACACATATATATATATATGTATACATATATATATAAACACATATATATATATATGTATACATATACATATAAACACATATATATATATATGTATACATATACATATAAACACATATATATATATATGTATACATATAAACACATATATATATATATATGTATACATATACATATAAACACATATATATGTATACATATACATATATATACACATATATATATATGCATACATATACATATATACAAATATATATATGCATATATATACATATATACAAATATATATATATGCATACATATAGATATATACACACATACAGATATATGTATGTATGCATACACATATATATACATATACATAGACATAAATGTATACATATATATATACATATACATAGACATAAATGTATACATATATATACATAGACATAAATGCATACATATATATATATACATATACATATATATAACTGTATACATATACATATATGTATACATATATATATATATATAAAGACATTTACATATATATACATAGATATATATATACAAACATTTACATATATATACATATACATATATATATATACAAACATTTACATATATATATAAATACATATATATATATACAAACATTTACATATATATATAAATACATATATATACATATATGTACATATACATATATGCATATACAAATATTTACATCTATATACATATACATATATATATACGCATACATATATACATGTGCATATACAAACATCTGCATCTATATACATATATATAAACATATGCATATATATAGATGTATATATACATATACATCTACATATATATATATACACATCTACATATATATATATATACACATCTACATATATATATAAATATATACATATACATCTACATATATATATATATATATACACATCTACATATATATATATATATATATACACATCTACATATATATATATATATACACATCTACATATATATATATACACATATACATATATATATATATATACACATATACATATATATATATATATACACATATACATATATATATATATACACATATACATATATATATATATACACATATACATATATACACATATACATATATATATACATATATAGATATATATATATAAATATATACACATATACATACATATATAGATATATATATAAATACATACACATATACATATATATACATATATAGATATATATATAAATATACACACATATACATACATATATAGATATATATATAAATATACACACATATACATACATATATAGATATATATATAAATATATACACATATACATATATATACATATATAGATATATATATAAATATACACACATATACATATATATACATATATAGATATATATATATAAATATACACACATATACATGTATATACATATATAGATATATATATATATATACACACATATATAGATATATATATATATATATATACACATATAAATATATACATATATCGATATATAAATATACACATATAAATATATACACATATAGATATATAATTATACACATATAAATATATACGTATATAGATATATAATTATACACATATACATATATACATATATAGATATATATATATATACACATATAAATATATACATATATATATATATATATATATATACACATATAAATATATACATATATAGATATATATATACACATATAAATATATACCTATATAGATATATATATATGCACATATAAATATATACATATATATATATATATATACACATATACATATATATATACATAGATAGATATATCTATACACATATACATATATATATACATATGTAGATATATCTATACACATATACATATATATATACATATGTAGATATATCTATGCACATATACATATATAGATATATGTATATACACATATACACATATAGATAAATGTATATACAGATATACACATATACATATGTAGATATATGTATATACACATATACATATGTAGATATATGTATATACACATATACATATGTAGATATATGTATATACACATATACACATGTAGATATATGTATATACACATATACACATGTAGATATATGTATATACACATATACACATGTAGATATATGTATATACACATATACACATGTAGATATATGTATATACACATATACACATATATATATGTAGATATATGTATATACACATATACACATATATATATGTAGATATATGTATATACACATATACACATATATATGTAGATATATGTATATACACATATACACATATATATATGTAGATATATGTATATACACATATACACATATATATATGTAGATATATGTATATACACATATACACATATATATAGATATATATATACACATATACATATATAGATATACATATATATATATATATACACACATAAATAGATACATATATAGATATATATGTATACACATATACATATATATATACATATATAGATATATATACACATACATATATATATACATATAAAGATATATATATATACACATACACATATATATACATATAAAGATATATATATATACACATACACATATATATACATATAAAGATATATATATATACACATACACATATATATACATATAAAGATATATATATATACACATACACATATATATACATATAAAGATATATATATATACACATACACATATATATACATATAAAGATATATATATATACACATACACATATATATACATATAAAGATATATATATATATACACATACACATATATATACATATAAAGATATATATATATACACATACACATATATATACATATAAAGATATATATATATACACATACACATATATATACATATAAAGATATATATATATATACACATACACATATATATACATATAAAGATATATATATATATACACATACACATATATATACATATAAAGATATATATATATACACATACACATATATATACATATAAAGATATATATATATACACATACACATATATATACATATAAAGATATATATATATACACATACACATGTATATACATATAAAGATATATATATATATATACACATGCACATATATTTACATATAAAGATATATATATATATATACACATGCACATATATACATATATTGATATATACATATATAGATATACATATATAGATATATATATATACACATATACATATTTATATATAAACATATACAGATATATATATATATATACACATATACATATCTATATATAAACATATATAGATATATATATATATACACATATACACATCTATATATAAACATATATAGATATATATATACACATATACATATCTATATATAAACATATATAGATATATATATATACACATATACATATCTATATATAAACATATATAGATATATATATATATACACATATACATATCTATATATAAACATATATAGATATATATATATACACATATACATATCTATATATAAACATATATAGATATATATACACACACATATACATATCTATATATAAACATATATAGATATATATATATACACATATACATATCTATATATAAACATATATAGATATATATATATACACATATACATATCTATATATACATATAGATATATATATATATACATATAGATATATATATATATACACATATACATATCTATATATACATATAGATATATATATATACACATATACATATCTATATATACATATAGATATATATATATACACATATACATATCTATATATACATATAGATATATATATATATACACGTATACATATATATATACACATATACATATATATACATATACATATATATATACATATATAGATCTACATACATATACACATATATACGTATATATATACATATATACATATATATATATACATGTATATATACATATCTAGATCTATATACATACACATATATATATATAAATATATATATACACATACATGTATATATACATATATAGATCTATATACATACACATATACATACATATATATATATATATACATGTATAGGTCTATATACATACACATATACATATATATACATATATATATATACATATACATGTATATATATACATATATAGATAAATATACATACACATATACATATATATACATATATATATATACATATACATGTACATATATCCATATATAATCTATATACATATACATGCACATATAACCATATATAAACTATATACATATACATGCACATATATCCATATATAATCTATATACATATACATGCACATATATCCATATATAATCTATATACATGCACATATATCCATATATAATCTATATACATATACATATATCCATATATAATCTATATACATATACATATATCCATATATAATCTATATACATATACATATATCCATATATAATCTATATACATATACATATATCCATATATAATCTATATACATATACATATATCCATATATAATCTATATACATATACATATATCCATATATAATCTATATACATATACATATATCCATATATAATCTATATACATATACATATATAGAGATATATACATATATATATATACATATACACACATATATACATATGCATATATACACATATACATATATATACATATATATACATATACATATATACATACATATACATATACATACATATACATATATAGATATATCTACATACACATATATACATACATATACATATATAGATATATCTACATACACATATATACATACATATACATATATAGATATATATACATGCACATATATACATACATATATATATAGATATATATACATGCACATATATACATACATATACATATATAGATATATATACATACACATATATACATACATATACATATATAGATATATCTACATACCCATATATACATACATATACATATATAGATATATCTACATACACATATATACATACAGATACATATATAGATATATCTACATACACATATATACATACATATACAGATATAGATATATCTACATACACATATATACATACATATACAGATATATCTACATATACATATATACATACATATACACATATATGTATATACATATATATACAAATATATACACATATATGTATATACATATATATACATATATATACACATATATATACATATATATATACATAAATATATATACATATATATATGTACACATATACATATATATACACATATATATACATATATATATACATAAATATATATACATATATATATGTACACATATACATATATATACATATATATATATGTACACATATACATATATATACATATATATATATGTACACATATACATATGCATATATATATACATATATATATACATTTACATACACATAGATATATATATATACATATATCTACGTATATACATATATATATATACATACGTATATACCTATATATACATACGTATATACCTATATATACATACGTATATACCTATATATACATACGTATATACCTATATATACATATACATATACATATATATACATATATATACATACGTATACATGTATATACATATATATACATATATATATATATACATATACATACG
>JBBBDQ010029947.1:282500-285000 GCA_037127315.1 Ascarosepion bandense
GTGTTAAACTGAGAGGTATTTTCCGTTTGTTGTTTTTTTTGTTTTTTTTTTTTTTGTTTTTATATATATATCTGTGTTTTTGTCCCCCCCCTTTAGAGTTCACGTTTATCATAGGAGGAAAAAAAAAAAAAAAGTTTGAAATTTATATTTATTCTGTTATGCGAAGCTACTTGGCCGCTTTATCAGCAGCCATTACAGCTCCATGCCACGTGTTGTTCTTTGAATGGGAATTTACCTAGCAGGCCGACTCGCCGTTAACTTGGGAGCAAGAATTGAAGAATGAATCTTCAATTCAAATTTCCTGCGTTAAACTGAGAGGTATTTTCCAGTTTGTTTGTTTTTTTTTTTTTTTTTTTTTTTTTTGTTTTTATATATATATCTGTGTTTTTGTCCCCCCCCCCTTTTTGAGTACTATTTGGACTTTAACTAAGTTAAAACTTAGTTAAACTCCACTTTTGTAATTTTGTGTTTTTTTTTTTTTTTTTAATAGGAGTAGATAGGTCACACTATCGCCCGGTCTATACTCCTCCCACGTCTATTGAACTGGAGTAGAGGCTCGTTCCTTGTTTCCTGTTTAGGATGTGGTTTCCGGTTTTCACTCCTCTCTCTTCAGACCTTGGTACTGGTGCTTCCGTGAGTTTCCTGCGATCTGGCCGGTTGGTGGCAATGGCTCATCACTGTGAGGGTACCGGGTTGGCAGTTTCCTGGTTGCTGCTTCCGACTGGTAGTTAGGAGCCCTAACTCTTGCGTAGCGTCAAGAGCGGCTGCTCTGATCAACAGTTGTATAATATCGGGGTTCTTGTAGTGCCATGTCGCGCATGGATAGGTGTCCCTGCAAGCGCTTTCGGTGGGCAACCCCGAGGCCACACCTTGTTGCAGCCCTAGCCAGTCTCCCTCCCAGCACAGATCGTGGGTAATGACCGCCTGTATCCTCTACCCTAGGTCCCTTTCTATAAACAAAAAACATGACAAGACAAAACAGAAATGACCCTAAACCAGCTAAATCCAAACCACCTAAGCCCATTAACCTCTCCTTCACTAATATCCGAGGCATTCGTACTAACTTTGCTAGTGTAGAAGCGTTCCTGCATGAAAAGTCCCCAGACATCCTCGCGCTCTGCGAAACTAACCTCAACTCAGCTATTCCCTCCTCTGACCTCTTCATCCCTGGTTATCTTCCCCTTTTAAGGAAGGATTCTACTGTCCACATGCATGGGCTGGGTGTTTATGTCAGCGAACACCTCCCCATAACTAGGGTGACTTCACTCGAATCTACTGACCACCAATACATATGTCTCCGCTTGTCTCTCCTCAGTTCGGTTAGCTACCTATTCTTCCTTTACCGTTCTCCCTCCTCTCCTGACTGCTCCCTACTAGATAGCATTGCCGACGACATAGATAAGGTTATTTCCTATCACCCATTTGCCCACATATTTGTATTTGGAGACCTCAATGCCCATCACTCTGAGTGGCTTGAAAACGCTGTTACTGATTCGGCGGGCATTCACGCCGTGAACTTTGCTATTTCCCAATCCCTTACGCAAGTGGTGGACTTCCCCACTCGCTTCCCAAGCACACCCTCGGGTCATTCCTCACTGCTAGATATATGTTTCACCTCTACGCCCGACGCCTGTCAAGTCTCGCAGCTTTGCCCTCTTGGCAACTCCGACCACGCTGTAGTCTCCCTCAGTATTTCTTTCCAATCTCACTCCCCCCAGGATCCCCCTACTCATAGAACCTCCTACCTCTACCAAAAAGCTGACTGGGATGCCTTTCGCGATTTCCTCTGCGACGTCCCCTGGGGAAAAGTGTTTGACCTATCAGTTGATGACTGTGCCTCTGAGGTCTCGTCATGGGTGAAAGCTGGCATTGATGCCTTCATACCCACCAGGAAGTATTGCTTAAAACCTCATTCCTCTCCGTGGTTCTCTCCGGCCTGCTCAGCCGCCATTGCCCACAGGAACCATTACTTCCATCTATTCCAGAGACAGCCAACTGATCACAATAGGCGCCTGTTCACATCCGCTCGCAGTGAGTGCAAGAGAACCCTAAATGACGCCAAACAGTTGTTTGCGGAGAGAATGCGACAGCACATAGCTGACCGCAAGTTCGGCTCCAAGGACTATTGGAGGATTTGTAAACGGGTGCTCAACAATAGGAAATCCTCAATACCTCCCTTAATCCATGGATTTGACGTTCTCACGTCATCTGCTGAGAAAGCTGAGTGCTTTGCCCGCAGATTCTCATCCAACTCCACACTCGACTCGTCCGGAGTGCACCCACCCGACTTCCCTATTAGAACTGAGGCCAAACTGCATGACGTATATATTACCCCGACAATAGTATCCAGAGTAATTTCAAAACTCGACCCCCATAAGGCGTGTGGAGACGATGGAATCCCGGTGATAGTCCTTAAGAGGTGTGCCCCTGAACTTTCCCCTGTCCTCTCTAAACTGTTTAACTACTGCCTTTCTGCTTCCTGCTTTCCTGCATGCTGGAA